>JBBMKA010051239.1:0-19279 GCA_037833695.1 Sechiopsis laciniata
TATATATATATATATAGTTATCAAAAGTTTACCTATTAAATATAAATAAGTATATTTTATCTAAAAAAAGCAAATGAATTTCATTACAAATTTAACAACAAACTTGACGGGTTATCTTTTACTTAAGTCATTTGTTTGAAATGACGTGCTCCGAAATTGTTGAGATTATAAAAAATTGTTGAGATTATAAAAAATTGTTGAGTGAGCAAAGGTCTCACATTGCAATTTTGTTTTGAGACATTAACTACATCATAAAATTTTAATAGGTTGAAAGTATATTAAAAATTAAATTAGTATATAAATATGTACAAAAAAAAAAAAAAAAAAAAAAACTAACAACCCAAACACATGTAAGAACCCCATGTTTCGTTTGATTTTAAAAGAAGAGGACAATTTGGGTGCACCCGTGATTGCACCCCAGTGATGATGTCAATATATGTGGCGCCTATAGCGCAAAAGTACTCCACACTAAAGCATACCCTTTAGGTATAACTAAGTCTCATCTCTCTTGTTTATGGAGAGTAGGGCCCTGTTTCGGGTATAGGCACATTATTAATTGAATAATGAAAATTTCCTTTAATATATTTCTATTATCATTTATGATATAGGTTCTCTTAAATGCCGTTCTCCAGATAAGGTTGTTGGGAAAAACTGAGCTTCGGCTCCCTGACAACTATCACACATCTCAGCCCATTTTTTTTTGTTTTAAGAAAAAAAATAAAAATATGTATATAATATCATGATTGGGGTGCAGGCATGACTGCACCCAAATTGTTCTCTTAAAAGAATAAAAGATGATTAGTTTATGGGTAATTTTTGGTGTGTTTATTGAGTAATTGAATATTTTTTTTTTCTTGAAAGTTGGGGGAATCTTGTAATTAAGCTTTTAAGGAGGGTCATTTTGGTCTTTAACTCTAGATACTTAAAGTTCAAACTAAAAAATGAAGATGCCTGGGGTTGAGGTTACTGTAGCGTCGGCAGCCTCGTGGGTTCGTGTGAAGGTTGTCGCACGTGGGTTAATTCACGAATTACAATTAAAACCTTATTTAGATGTAAGTTTAAACCGAATAGTTACTTTAAGTAGTTAAAATGAACGATAAAAAATGAGTGTTTAAAAATGAGCTATTTTGATTGATTTGAAATTAATAATTAAAAATGAATGGTTAAAAATGATTGAATAGTTATAAATGAATGATTAGAAATTGAGAATTATTTTTAAAAATAAAAAGCACGAGTTAGTAAAAACTCATTTAGATGTAGGTTTTCAAGGAGGACTTCATAAATCCTTCCTAAAAATGGTGTTAACAACCCTTATGTTTCAAAATTGAACACTTTTGCTTCTGACATTTCAATAATTTTCACTTTTAGTCCTTGTGTGTATTTTAATTTACTTTTGGATCAATTTTTTTTAAAAAAATTAAATTTATGTTAAAATTAAACTAATCATTTCATCAATATATAAGTATTTATAATTAGTTTATCAAATTTTTTACTAAAAAAAAAGAAAAAGAATTTTCTTTCATTAATTTTATTTGATCAAATATACATATATTATAAAATTGTCCAAAAGTAGCTAAAATGTTTTCTTTTCTTTTACCATGTTTTCCTTTTTATTTTCTTTTCTTTTATCATGTTTTCCTTTTTAGTTATGGTTCTAATTATACAAAGTTAATGACCATAACGTTAGTTTGAACCATTGCATTTTTATTTATTATTATTTTTTATAAAATTGTATGCATTTAGGGAAAAAAATATTTTTAGTCTTTAAGTTTTGGGTCTAATTTATATTTGGCACATATGTTTCAAAATTAAATAATTTTCTTCGTGACATTTAAATAAAATTCAATAATGCTTAAATTTAATCATACAGATAACAAAATCTTTAGAAATATATTGTAATGGTGACTAGACTAATTTTAAATTCTAATTTATTGTTAAATTGATTATTTACATTTGACAAGAATTTAATATATTTTTATAAAAATAAATTAAAAAACACATAATACCAAAGTAAATATTATTGAATGTGGGGAGTAAAAATGTTTAACTTTGAAATATAGGACCAAACTAAAACTAGATTTCAAACCTAAAAATTAAAAGTAAATATTATTGAAATGTGAGGAGTAAAAATGTTTAAATTTGAAACATAGGAACAAAAAATGGGCATTATTGAAATGTCACGGTAAAAGTGTTCATTTTTTAAACACATGGACCAAACTGAAACTAAACTTCAAACCTAGGGAAAAAAAATACTTTTCCCTTTTTTTATTTATCTTTCTTTCGTCTACTTAATATTATTAAATTTCAACTAATTAATTGAAAATTATTCTTATTTTCATAATATGACATTTTAGGATATATTTCATCATTTAAAATTAACTGTAGTTGCGTAATCAACTTTTTTTTTTTTGTTACTAAAAAAAAAACTTTTTTTTTGGTTAAAAATTTGTATTTAACTTTTTTCATCTACTTAATATCATTTATTTTCAATTAATTAATTGAAAATTGTGGTGAAAATGGCATTAAAAAGAAAAATAAAAGCTGTAATATTATCAAAGAACAATTAAAAAAAATATTCCCTACCATCTCCACACAAAACGATATCCAAAACACAATTATTGCATGCAACTCTTCAATAAAAACTCATATCCACAGTTATTAATACAATTACTCTACCCATTATTAAATAAATTCGTTTCTAAAAGAATAAGAAAGAAGAATGTTACCAAATAAATGGAGAAAGAGAAGAATAGCAACTTACATTGAAATGATTAAAAAAAATAAAAAAAGAAAGGAAAAAAGCAACTTACATTGAGATGGAGAAAAGAAAAAACACCGATTTGGAAATATGATTTTAGGGTAAGAGAGGCAGTTGCAAGATTTATTAAGACCCAAGTTTTGATATATATATTAACAATATTTTCTTCCATTCGAATATACAAAGAAATGTTCAACTAAGGATATAAATGAAGTGAAGGTATAGAGATTTCGACCGACTCCTCCTTCCCTGGTGCTATTGTCACCACAAATATTTATTTAATTATAATTATAATTATTTTATTTCATTTTTTGTTAAAAGAAGATTTTCGTTCTCTTTTTCACTGGTTTTTTTGGTTTGGCTTAATAGTTTTATTTTTTGTTTTTATATATTTTTTATAAAGCTTTTCTTTTTGTATTCATATAATATCATTTTTTTCAATTTGTTCATAACTTAAGGCTAATAACAATTTATAATTCATTTTTATTTTTTTTTTCATCTACTTAAAATCATTACTTTTTGCTTATTAATTGAAAATTTAAGAATTCAACTATTATTACAAGTTTCTAATTTACCAATAATGATAGTTTCATACAAAAATTAATCTTGGAAAAGAGTTGGGTAAGATTTTATAAACTTTATTAATTCAGTTTGTTTAGTTGAAAATAGTTTAGTTTATTCTTTTATCAACTTTTTACTAATATTAATTAAGTTCATACAAATAAATTAATATTTGTACAAAAAAAAATTTATTATAACACATTAAAAAATTTACTTCTCAATTTTTTATTTATAAGTTGTAAATGATTAATATTCATCGGATGGAAAAAGAAAATAAAAAAATATTATTAAAAAAAAGATAAATCAATTATAAAACTTTTGTAAGAGAACAAAAAATATGGAAAGAATTGATGAAAAAAAAAAATCTTCACCAAAAAGAAAAAGGAAATTTTAAATGAAAGGGGATTTTGCATGTATAACAAAAAAGGGCAAAGTATTTCCACCTATAGTACAAAATTAAAATTAATTTATTTGTAGCAGAAAATTCAAATTAAGTTCTATCACTAGTTGAGTTCTATTAGTGATAGAATTCAATCAAAGATAGACTCATTTTATCATTGCTTGAGTTTTCTATCAGTGATACAAATCAAAATTGAGTTCTATCACTAATTGAATGATAGAAATCAATGTGCTTTAAATGTATTATTTCTACTGCAAATATAATATAAGATTTAGATTGTGCTGCTAATAGTAAATTCTCTAAATAAAAATTGAAAGGATGCGAGATAGGTTTACCTTGACTGTTGACGAAGACTTAAATTATAGAGGATTTTATATGTATATCAAAAAAACTAAAAAAATACTACCGATAACATTTTTTTAAAAAAATATTTCACATATAACGAAAAAATAGAGCAATCTCTAAAAAATGACTAAAATGTTTATGCTTCAATCAATTTTAAATTCATATCTTTAATTAATTTTCAGTTGATAGTCTTGAATCAACTCATTAACAATCTTCAATGAATTTGATGATAGATTCAATTAGTTTGTTCAATACAAAGGCTAAGATATTTCATTTTATTTTATTTAATTTTTTAATTTTTAAATTGAAATTTATTATAAACAAAATATTTTAAAAAAATGTTATAATTATAATATATGGTTTAAAAATTGTTGTCCAAACCAACTTTTCTAAATTATATTGCTTACAAAGATATATAAGCCCATTTGAATGCTTTTCCTTTAATAGTTCTTCATTAAAAATCTTCATATAAATATATATATATATATATATAAAAAGTTATGAAACAAAAAATATGGAAAAAATTGATGAAAAAAAAAAAAAGAAATCTTCTCCAAAAAGAAAATGGAAATTTTAAATAAAAATTGAAAGGATGTGAGATAGGTTTTACCTTGACCGTTGACGAAGACTTTTTTTTTTTGAGAATTGACGAAGACTTAAATTATTGAGGATTTTATATATATATCAAAAAACTAAAACATCCATTCCTATGTTAAATTTGAAGTTTTTTTTTCTTTGTGTCAAATGTTAAATTTGAAGTTAGTATTAATTGAAATTCGTTAATCATGTTAATAATTTTAATGCATTAAAAAAATGTAAATATATTTTTAAAATTTATAGAAGAAGATAATAATTCAAAAAATAAAAAATAAACAATTTCTTTCTAAAAACCAATTCTATTTTTTTTTAAATACAGAGTTTGAATTGAAATAAATCTCAAAATTTAAAAAGTAATATTGAATTTTTTTTAAAAAAAGAAATAAATCTCAAAATTCAAATATTAAAATTTAATTTTTGAAAGTTAAGATATCACGATGAAATAAATATAAAAGTTGAGAAGAAATAATGGTATTTTACGTTTAAAACGAAAATAAAAGCTGAGAGATGGATACATTGAGCCGTTGCTAAAGTCCTTATATTTATTGTTTGTTATTTTGGGATGGCCATTGACGAAGACTTTGATTGCATCTCTAGGATTTTTTTTTTTACTTAGCAAGATGACCTTATTTGTCCTTTATGAATGAGGTCTATTATTTGTATCACGAAATTCAAACTCATAACTTTGTGATCACTCGGTCTTACAAATTTTTAGAAAGAGATTAGGTGTATTTTTTTAGAAGAAGAGTGGAAGGACTCTTTTATTTAGATTTAGTGGTAAACAACTACTTTTAACTAGTCAAAACGTAGCTTAATTTGTATATTTACTAAAAATAGTACATGTGACGTTGATGTTGAACTGGTTTACAACCAAACAATGAAACCATTGCGCCACTGACTCATTCGGTCGACTAATATCAATCTTAATTAAGCAAATAGTTCATACTTTTAATTATCATTAATCTTGTCGCTCTACTTCACTCCTCTCTTTTCTATAAATCTAAAAACATCCTAAGAGAGGAAGAAAGCAGAAACTTAGTATTATACACATAAATTGATAATCAAAGAATCAATGATATGACGAAATTTTCCTCGAATTGTTTTTGTTAATGTTTATAAATGAGATAAAATACCATTTTAGTCCTTGAATTATCATCAAAGTTTCATTTTGTTCTCTAAACTTTCAAAAATCTAATTTTAGTCCTTGAACTATGATTTTTGTTCCATTTTGGTCCCTAAACTTTCAAAAGTTCAATTTTAAACCTAAACTTTCTAAGAAGTTTAGAAATAGTTTTTGAGTTAATAAAAAAAATTTACATTTTGTATTAATAATACAATATTATATGTTATTAGTATAATATTGTGTATTAATACAGTATTATGTATTAATAATACCGTATGATGAGTATTAGTTATTCAGTATATTTGACTATGATTACTAAATATTTTTTTTTGCCTAGTATTGTAAATACTTTTTGAATTTGGCCTATTCTTAAAAAACTCATTTTTATCATCAAGGACTATTTTAAAACTTTTTAGGAAGTTCAAGGACCAAAATTGGACATTTAAAAGTTTGAGGACTACAATAGAACAAAAATAATGATTCAAAGACCAAATTTAGACTTTTAAAAATTCAAAGACCAAAATAGAATTTTGATGATAGTTCATTGACCAAAATGATATTTTACCCTAATAAATGCTAAATTTGATTTCCCTACAAACCTCCACACGGCCCATAGCAACGGATTTTTCGTCTCTCGTGTATTTACTTATTTTTGTCTCATTTTAACGAATAAAACTTTGTATATTGAGTTGAGATTCGAAAATCGATTGTAATTGTAGAAACAAGAAGAATATCAAAGAAATAAAATGTAAGAAAAGTAGAAAGAATGAAACTATAGAAAATACGATAAATTCTCTATTTTAAATGGTTTATTTACAAGGAGCAACACAACAATTTTAAAAGTGTGTACCTATAAGTAATTGAATATTAAAATTAGTTATGATTCAAATCCTTCCTAATACTAAAATTGAAGGGAGATGTGATGTAGCCAAATAATAGATTACATTCTATTTTTCTATATTTTATTTTTTTAATTTTAATTTAATTTTTAGATCATGACTTAAATATTTTGGGTTGCGGTTGATTTTTATGCTTAATACTAATCTCCTTGATGGGACATTTGATCGTAGAAGTTTGACTTGATTAACCAATATTTTGGTTTCAATGTTTGCCATTATAAATATACGTAATTTGAAAATTCCTTTCTTCAATCATTTTCATCAAATAGTTAATTTTCTCATATATATATTTTTATTATGACATGTTTTCGTCATCATGACAAACAATTGTCAGAATCCAGATCAATCAAATGGTTATACCTAACTACGAACTTGTCATTAGTTCAATTAGAGTATACTTTCTTGTGGTTTTAGCTTATTATAAGTAATAGAAATGCACAAAAGCTGCTTCTGTTTTTGTGATCGTTGAAGAAAATTTTGACAACATCATATTACATTACAATGTGATTGAAATAAGAGAAAAAGATAAGAGGTAAAGATTGTCCAATTAAACTTGTCAAATTGTTCACACCAAGTTCTTATAAAGAAAATAGAAGTGAAGCACATAAATAAACTTTATATTTTTGCATTCATTTGAATGTGAGTGTGTTCAGATCTGAAATTTATTTGGGTTTTTTTAGGAATAAGTTATATTGGAAAACTATTTACAATACTAGGCAAAAAAAAAAAAAAAAAAAAAAAAATTTATCAATCATAGTCATAAATATTAATAATTATATAGTATTATTAATAATAATACTATATTAGTATACAATACAGTAATAATAACATATAATATTATATCAATAATACATAATAATGTATTAACAAAATACTATATTAATAATAAAATAATACTGTACAATGAGTATTACCTTATTTTTTAGTATGCTGCAAATACTTTTAAATTTAATTAGATTTGTAATTATTTTGTTAGAATAGACTTTTTATTACAATTTTCCAATTTATTTCTGTGATTCAATTTTACAACTTATTCTCAAGCTCAACTTGTTTCGAAAGTTTTGCAGTAATTCTTGAGATTAACTTGTCTAAAAGACTTTACAACTTCGTATTATTGTAGATTTATTTATTTTTTGCTGTAATTATCAAAATTTTCCAATCAACACGTGTTATGAATTTATTTTATTTTTGTTAAAAATTAAACATAATGTATCATAAATTATGTATTTATTGTAAAATAATAGAAGCACACAAAGTTTACACCATAAAATATTTTTATTAAGATTCAAACCAAACATGTAATTTCTATTAAATGGTGAAAATATTTTAGTTTTGATTGATTAATCTACTAATTTTTTTTTAAAAAAATGATTTTATTTATTTTTATTTTTTAGCATGTAATTTCTAATCTTAATTAATACTTCTCACCCCATTTGTACTTGCTATGCAATATTTTTATTTTACATTATATTGTTTAATTGACAAAATGTCTAGTTATTAACAATATTATTTATTTTTATATATAAATTGTATGACTTATATTTTCAGATTAATTCAATAATTTCACGATTTGTTTGGATAGAAGGATGTTTTTGTTGAAACTTTGTTTGTACTTTAGTGTTGGGAGAAGAATTTTTCTTCATATTTATTTAAATTGTAATTACTTTTTTTTTAATTTTGGTCTTTATAACTGAAATTCCAAATTTATAATCTAATTTTTAACTTTTGATAATTATTGAATTAAATGAAAGCCCTAAATTTAAATTATTTATTCTTGCAAATTTAAATTTTCTCATTCAAATAAAATTTTGATGATAGGAAAATCAAGGATAGTATAAAAAAATGGCTAAAATATCGTTGCTCATGTGCCTCAAAAGAACGAGCAAGCTCGTCAACAGTGAGCGTTGCAAGGTCCTTTGACTCCTCTATTGCGCACACCACATTCTCAAAATTATCCGTCAATGATCTCAAAATCTTTACAACAACTCGCGCATCCGTTAGCTTTTCGCCATTGCGATTGAGTTGATTCACCACCGTTTGCACACGCGTGATGTAGTCAAATACACTTTCTGACTCCTTCATCTTTATGCGCTCCAACTCGCCGCGAAGAGTCTAGAGACACACTTGCTTCACTCGGTCGGCTCCTTTGAACACTTTCTCTAAAGTGTCCCACGATTCTTTTGAAGTAGTTGCACTCGCAATCTTCTCAAAGTCTGATTCATCCACTGCTTGGAACAGTATATACAATGCCGTTTTATCCTTTGATCGCGTCTCTTTCAACACTTTGATTTGAGCCACCGTATAAGTCGTGGTATTCTCTGGTTCTATGAAACCTTCTTCGACCACTTTCCATGCATCATAAGATCTAAGTAGCGCTTTCATCTGAATGCTCCAATTCTCGTAATTTGCCTTCGTCAATCGTGGCAGTAATAATTGACCCATTACGTTCGCCAGTGGCTCTGATACCAATTTGTAAGATCTAGATTCGAAAAACAAAAACAATAAACACAAATAACAATCGTGCAAACTTTTCGCTTCGGGATTGGAGAGACAATGTATACAACAATTTCTCTAAAACACTTTCCTTTATTTCTCAACTAAACTTTCTCTATAACTCTCAACACAACTTTTCCTCTCTTCACTCTCTTTTGCTCTAGGGTTGTCTCTACAATTCACAATGAAGGAACACTTTATTTATAGCCTATTACAAACTTGGTCTCCAAGTTCTTACCAAAATTGCTAAAACAATAAAATCTACTAATTCCTTAATTACTCTTCTAAATTGACAATTCATTAATTTTTTAATTGTCTATCCACTAATTCCTAAATTAAATATTCCAAAAATACATTAAAATATATTTAAGTTTATTCCAACGATAACATGGAGGCAAAGATGGTTAAATGGCAATACAAATATTTGTTAGAGGGAGGCAGACTTACTTTTGGTGCAATCGGTGTTTGAAAGTATTATGAACTATCTATTTTCTGTGTTGAAAGCTCCAGCCAGTATAAATAAAGAAATGGAAAAGCGAATTAGAGATTTCTTGAACAAAAGAAAATTGAGGCCTTGGTTTACATAAAATGTCCATATCAAATGATGTCATGCTATCTAAATGGCTTTATAAATATTACAAGGAAGGAACAATCTTATGGTAGGCTATGGATTGATGTCAAATATCCCGTGCAAAAGTAAGTTTTCAAGTTCGACAACTTCTTGGTTTTGGATTTCAAAAATTGTTGATACTTTTGCAACCACTACAAGAGAAAAGATATTGTCTGAAGGTTACTAGCATCGAATAAGGCTTTAAAAACGTCGGTTGAGGTCTCTCCGACAGTTTAAACACCGTCAGCCAAAACGTCGGTTGATCGTCGTCGGGAAAACCTCAGCCGGTGTTTTTGGTCACACCATCGCTAATCAAATTTATCGCAACAATGTGATAAACCATCAGAGAATATAGTCTTATCCGACGTTTTGCTGCATTGTCAGACAATATATTGTTATCAGACGATGGACAAAACATCGGACAATATAGTCTTATCCGAAATTTTCTGCATCGCCAGTAAACACTAAATTGTCTGACGGTGTTGTAAAATGTTGAATAAGACTATATTGCCCGACGGTTTTTATATATATAATTTCTAATTTAGAATATCACGTTTGGTGTAAATTGTTATCAATCACTCAATTAAAAAAAATGGAGTATATACATATACAAAATAACTACAAATAATACTAAAATCTACAAAACACATTCAGGTGAAAATGAGAGCAAAATATATGTATGTTTTGTAGTTATAGAGTACTTTCTAAAAAATTAATTCAAAATGGAAGAAACACTTTATTTGACACCAAAATTGTAAAATCTAGATGCGAATAACAAAACAATAATCACAATTAACAATCGTGCAATCTTTCGCTTCGGGATTGGAGAGACAATGCACACAACAAATTTCTCTAAAACACTTTCCTTTATTTCTCAATTGCTTTCTCTATAACTCTCTACATAACTTTTTCTCTCTTCACTCTTTTTTGCTCTACGATTGTCTCTGCAATTCACAATGAAGAAACTTTCTATTTATAGCCTATTACAAACTTGGTCTCCAAGTTCTTTCCATAAGTATTTCCCACCTAATTGCTAAAACAATAAAATCTACAAATTTCTTAATTACTCTCCTAAATTGACAATCCATTAATTTCTTAATTGTCTACCCACTAATTCCTAAATTAATTATTCTATATTCCAAAAATACATTTAAATTTATTTTGTTACAAAAACTAGACAAAAGATGCTTTGGCTGAAAACCAAGACATCATAGTGGAGCAAGCTTGAAACTCCATTCAACCAAATTGAAATTTGTTTCCTTCTCTCCCTATGTTTGAAAGAGAATTTGCAAATTGGCTCAAAATTTCTTCTATCTGTGGCCTCGTCCCTCTTCTTCCACCTGTACAGATGCACTTTGGTGAGAAGCTGAAGCTTCAAGTATTTTTACGGTTGCCTATATGAAAATTTTTACGAGCTCCTCTCATCTCCCGATAGAATCTAGTTCTATCACAAGGTCCCCCTCTCAATCAATTGAGTCAGTTTTTCAAAGATGTAAGTTGTATTGATTAATGGGTAGGTTACATTTATATAGCCTTTAAAGGAGTCTAACTAACTAACTACCCCAACTAACTCCTAACTAATGAACTGTATTACTAATTCCGGCGATTTTTTTTTCTTTTTCTTTTTCTGAGTTAGATGAATCTATGTAGTATTGGCCCAACTCGAAAAAAAAAATGCAAAATACATGTTCGAATCATTTACAACCATGGTATTAATATTACTGATATGATGCAAAAAGGAATCCACACGTTATGCTCAATTTTCAATAGTGTCCTTTTTGCAGAAAAGCCTTCAGTCGATCATCTTTTTTTTCCTTTGGTAGCTACTCAAATTGTTTATGGGACAACATAAGGGATATATTCTACCTCTTTCTATAAATTTGCCTTTTTTGGTTTATTTTGTTGGAGCCAAACACCCGAATTTTAAAAAATATCTCTAAGACCAACTATGCTCTATGGGAAGATATTACCGTTAGTATTGTTTTTCGGTATAAAAAGTCCAATTACTATAAGGACTATGACTACAATAATATAGCTCTAAATTAGAGATCTTTCAATGCTTCTTGCATGTCATTAATGAAGCTTATAGTATCTTTCTCCAATAAAGAAAAATATTTTAATTATTAAAATTTTAAATGCTAATTTTAGTTGGTTAAAATGCTCTAATTGCCAATAAGAGCAGTAGCCGGCATCAGTGTACACCCATGATCATGAAGTCATGGATCTGAATCCCCCACCCTAATTGTTGTTGTTGGGATACAAACACAGTATCCCACATTGGTTAGATGAGGGGAAGATCATGAGTATATAAGCGATGACAACCATCTCCATTGATAAGAGCCTTTTGGGAGAAGCCCAAAAACAAAGCCATGAGAGTCTAGACTCAAAGTGGACAATATCATATCAATGTGGAAATTTGGGTAGGGTCGTCATCCTTATCAATTGTAATCTAAAAAAAAAAAAGCTCTAATTAACCTTAATATTAAACCAGAATGATTGGAGAAAGAGAGAAAAAATAATAATAAATAAAGAGAATTTTGAACTTTTTTCGTCTTTGTTCAAGATGCATGCATTTTATTGAGTTTTAAATAAGACTTATTTCCGAAGGGTGGACAATTGGTTGAAGACTTAAGTTTTAATGCTATGCTTGCCTCAAGATCTTAGGTTCGAGATCCATTGTTGGTAGACAACCATAAGCTCCAAGTTTATGGGTTATAACAAAAAGACCAATCTAGTATTGGTGGTACTTGATGTTTTACAGTTTCCCTGTTCAAAATATCTCAACCAAATAAAACACTAAAGGAATCCAGTTCTAACCATACCTAGATGCTTTGACACCACTTTTTATAGTTACTTATCAATACCATTATTTGATATAATGATTGGACTGATACACAACCAATAAATAATGTAGATCTTGTTTCAAAAAAAAGAAAAGAAATAATGTAGATCTAATCATAGAAATAGCAAATGTGTGTCTAAAGTATAGAGAAGAAAAGAAGATCAAATGAACACAACACGAACTATGCATACATACACGAAGAGTAACAAAAAAGAAAGGAATTACAAAAGAACACATATTACAATATAGATAATTAAAAAGAAGCAACACACCACAAAAGAGAACACCCTAGCTACAAGAGTTCAGAATTAAACCCTAAATGTTCAACAAACAGCAACAAAACAAAATTAAAATGAGACTTAAGAAATGGAGATGGTAATACATGAGCATGAGCCAAACTTTACTTGTAAGTTGATATACCAGAGAAAATGGTTTGTAGGAAAGTTAGGAGAATAAGGAAGGTTGCGGCTAAGAAGGAGATAAGAGCCCATGGCGTGTTAAAATAGTTGTGTCTCAGTGAAGCCATCCACATGTTTCGTCTTCTTTCACAATGTTGTTTTAAATCTTTTGCAATATTACTGAAGCAATTAATACCAAGTATGGTGACATTCTTACCAATATTATTAAACAGTTGCGAAATTTCTTTATCGTTGCCGCCAATAATATTAGTTATGATTTCTTCCTTCACAAGTATGTTTACGTCTTTTTCTATAGTCATCAGCTCATCTAAAAATTGAAAGTAATGAATTGCATACCAGGCCTTGATATTCTCAACATTTTCTTCATCACCAAACATGGCAAATACCATCAAGTTTCTGGCACATGTTTCAAAATTATCCCCAATTAATAAATGTGGAATGTTCAAAATCCCATCTTTGAAACTTATGTCCATAATACTACAATTTCCTTCTACTTTCTTAAAGACAATACCAGCCTCGCTGAGCTGGGTGGCACTTGGAGGTGCGTAGTATTCTTCAACATTTATCTCATTCTTGGGGACAAAATAAGAGCTAAAGAAATCCAATAAGTGACGTGGACTTTGATTCAAAATATTATTAAAAATTCGGATTCCACTCTTATTTGGCAGCACATGCACACTGACAAAAAAGTGTACAACGGATCTTAAGACCTCAATCTTGTTCCTCGATGTGTCATTTGATTCGAATGGAATAAGGTCAAATAGGTTTTGAAGGACAAAAAAAGGAAGTTGATTCTCCAACATTATCAACTCGGCAACCATATTATACTCTATAGCTTTGTAGAAGGAGGAATGTACCTTGTTTTCATTTGGAGGAAATGAGTATGTGAAATCCTTAATCATGAACTCCACTATGAAACAACCATCTAAAACCATCATTTTCACAAACTCTTCAGGTTTCATGTTTATAGTTTCTGAGTAGTACCGACGAGCTGTTTCCTCCCAACCTTGCGCCTTTTTTACAATGTCCTCAACACTCAAGCCTACGCGACATTGATAACTGTTAAAAAAACGAAGCTTGAGCTCTTCAGTGGCTTTGAATTTTTTTTTACGATGAAATGGGCCAATTGAAATGTTTCTAGGTACATATGCATTACGATTCATGTCGAGCAGTACTTTTGGAACTCGATGGATGCTACGTTCTTGAACAAATGGAGCCATTTTCGGTAGATTATCTTTGATGAATATTGTGACATTATCTCGAGATTGTTCAGCATCATGAAGTGTCATTTCAACTCACAGATAAGACTCTAAAAATCTATTTTAACAAATAATGGATATCAGTATATATAGAAGTAGATCGAATTTCATAGTAAAATATGTAAACTAATATTCTCAAAAAAGAAAAAAAATGTAAACTAATATCAATATCACATGCCGAAGATTTAGAACATAGATTAAGGCCCGTTTGATAATGTTTTTATATCTTGTTTTTTAATTTTTTTTTATCAAATTAATTTTTGTTTCTTGTTTTTTAAAAGATATTGATCCGAAACAAAATTTGTTTGATAATAATTTTTCATTAATACAAATGAATCTCAATACGAATTTACCAACAAATTTGATAGTTATTTATTTTTAACCGAATGGATCAGTAGCACAATGGTTTCATTGTTTGGTTCTAAATTAGTTCAACATCAGCGTCACAGGTTCGATATCGAGAATCGGTATTTCTCCCCCTCCCCCGATATGTACTCAAAAAAAAAAAAAACTAATTTGATAGATTATCTATTATTCGATTCATTTTTCTGAATGATCGTGCTCTAAAACTATTGTGATTGTAAAATATTAAAATATTATCAAATGGATATTTTAGTGACATTACATTGTAAAATTTTAATAGGTTCCAAGTATATTAAAAATTAAAACAGTATATGAATATTAGCAGTATATAAAAAAATCGACAATCCAAACAACTCCGAACTACCCAAACCAAAAAAATATGGTAGAGTGTTGGGTTGAGTTATAATTTTTTTTTTGGGTTGAGTTGAGTTATGATTTTATAATTTTTTTTAGGTTGGGTCATGTATCATGAGCTCGTTTAACCCAACTCAAATCGAATTAAGAATAATATTTAAGATTAATTATTAAAAATAGGTTTTTAGCATACTTTGCAAGGATTATCCACTAATAACATAGGTAACCTTTAGATTGAAGTATAGTATATCATACAATTTCATTTATTTATATTTTTACATATTACGGGCTATCAGTTGAAACAGAAAAGAAAAAAAAAATTAACACACTCAAGAACTGAGTTGCTATAATATAGAGATTTGAACAAGACGGATTAACCAACCAAAAATTTGAGATGGTCCAAATTTAAATGAAAAAAAAAAACAAGAAAAAGAACATAAGAGCCAAGCTTTTGTCCCCTAGAGGCAGCCATTGGGCTTTTAGGGTGTGCTCACGTTGAAGTTCCAAGGCGGCAAAACTTTCAAGTTTTCGACCACTAATTTTGTTTTTGGTCCAATGATATATTCCAGTGGCATAGTCTAGAGATGGGGTGCCCTAATTTAGAAGAGCAAAGCTTCCAAGTACCGGAGTCATTTTTTAACAAAAAAAGCCAAACTTTCGTGTCCCGTCAGGGTCCCTCAAACACATAACATATTAGTCCCAAATCTCTACTTGCCAACATACTCAGAGAGAAATTTATCAAAATTCCGGAACGCTGAAAAAAAGAAAAGAAAAATAAAATCTATTTTTCAAAAAAGATTTTCAAAATTTTGCCAACAAAAAAAATTAAAATGGTTACCAAAATAAATCTGTTTATTTTAAAAGAAATAAAAAAATAAGAATGTTATCGCCAACAAAAATAGTAGCTCAATGACTTTAATATACTAGCTCAATGACATTAATCTACGCCTAATGAACAAGACTACATGAGTTTGAATCCCCTAATTCAATTATTGTAATTAAAAAAAAAATGTTACCATATAAATGAAGTTAAAGAGAGAAAGGGAAGAATAGCAACTTAAATTGAAGAGGGAGAGAAGGAAATTCATTTGTAAGTTTCCCAAAACAAAGAGATGAGCATTTCAAAAATAACAATGAATGATTAGATTGATGATGTCTATATGTTAATGTCACTTGTTGAGTTTCTAATCCCATGGCAATGTGATAGATGTCAATTAAGCACTTATTTAGATATCAATATGTAAAGAACATATTCATATGTAAACTTCTTTTTCTCTCGCGTTCTTGAGCTGATCTTTGAGGACCAAATACAAAAGAAAGATAGATTTTGCAACACAGCTCTTGAGAAAGAAAATGAACAGGATTATATACAATATTTAAGTAACTCAACAACAAGGCCTACATCCACTATAGAAGGAGCAGTTTATAAGTATTCTTAAAAAAATTAAAACACAAACTTAGATAAGTCTTTTTTTTTTTTTTTAATTCAAGAAATTAAAGTGTTTTTTTTTTTTTTTAGATTACAATAATTGGGGATATGGGGATTTGAACTCATGACCTCATGGTCAATAGATGTACATCGATACCCTTGAGCTATTGCTCTTGTTGGCAGAGATTAAAGGATTTGAACATAAGTTTTTTTAACCCTCTTGATCTATCACGAAAAGTATCATGAAAATCTCTCAAAGTAAAAAAATTATTATACACAATCAACAAACAAATTTATTATTTGTCAAAATGGACACAAGTCAACTAACATATTGAATATGTTAACAACTACGAGATCTGTTGTTCGAGTCCATGAAGTCCTATATATGTACTAAAAATACTTATTTTTTAACCGATATAAACTAATATAATATAAGGTTTATAAATTTAGCTATAACATTAAGTTCTTGATCTGTCATTACTCAAGTTTATAAGTGCTTAGAATGGTTGAGTAGAGTGCTACCTTGTAACTAAAATATTATAGAAAGTATTATTTTAGCGAGTTAATTTAAAAAGATGGTTATAACTTTTTCTCTTTTGAAATGGTTAAAACTTTTCTTTGTACTTGAGTGAAAAATTATTATAAGAATAAGACATAAAAGATTACAAAAATAAATGAATTTAAAGGGGAAAGGGAAAGAACAACTTACAAGAGGGAAAGAGAATAGGCAATTGGAAAAGAAGATTTTAGGGTCGCAAGAAATGAAAGATTTCAAGAATTCGTTTCATTTAAATATAGAGAACCCACTAAAATAATAAATAATAAATGCTCCAATCCACCAATCAAACAACAAAAGTACATAATTTAAGTTTAAAAAAAAAAAACTGAGAGATATATTTACCATGAGCCGTTGACGAAGACTTCAGTAAAGACAGTCATGCTTGCGGATACCTAAATAATACCTATACATGTGGTCCAATACGAGTCACATTCTATTTCTCTTTATTTTATTATTCTACTTTTTTAAATTAAAATAAAATAGAATATAGCTCATATTAGATCACATGTATGGACATTATTGACATTCAATATTTCTCATAAAAGATAAAATGCCATTTTGACATTTAAATTCATAAAATCTAATTAGATAGCAACCACATATAAAATTTTTAATAAAAATATTAAGCACAACCCACTACACACCCCATGTAAGAAGGGTAGGGAGTGTTTGTTTATCATATTTAAGGAGGATTTAGCTTGAAAAATTATATTAAGGAGTTATTTTGTATGGTTAAGAATTTAGAGTTGTAGCAAAAAATTCGTTTGGATGTAAATTTTGTGTAAAGAAATTAGAGTCAAAACCTTGTTTTGATGTAGATTTAAATCCTCCATCTAAATCCTCCTTAAATATGGCAAACAAACATCGTAAATTCCTAAACTTCGACTTGATGTCCTTGTTGAAATAATGTTATTTCGAGTAGCTTGAGGAGGGCCCTTCTATAAGTTAATGAAAACATCACTTTAGCAAAGTTTAGAGAAATAAATGGGTTAGAAATAAATTATACCCCAATTAACTTGAAATTCAAAGGTGAAGTGCTATGGATTTTAAACAAAACTGAGGTATGGGCCTGAGTTCGCCGGGAATGGCAGTCGGATTCTTGATCTGCAACAAACTCCGGCTAGAATACTTTTCGTGAGGATCAAAGAAGGAAATTAGGGTTCAGGGTTTTTGCCCATCGATTAAAAGAGTTTAGGGTTTAATAGATTTTTTTCCTTTTTTTCTTTCTTTCAAGAGTTATGATTATTGATTTTTTTGACGTCCCTAGGCCAAGTTATGATTATTGATTATGATAATGAATTTTGAATTTTGGACATTGGGATTTTACATGGTATAGCAAAAAAAAAACCAAAAAAATATAGCTCTGTTTTAAAAAATATTCCAGGTATAACTGAAAAATGGGGGATTTCTTTAAAATGACCAAAATTTCTATACTTCAATCTATTTTTAGTTGATAGATTCAATCAATTTTCAAAGTTTTCAGTCAATTTGTCGATAGATCAATTAGTTCACTCAAGAAATGGAGGAAATTTAAAACAAATTAAATCAGAATATGTTATAAACGTAATATTTGAAAAAAAAAATTATAACTATAATATGTTGCCCAAAAGTTACTACCCATAGCAATTTTTCAATAATATATTTATTTTTATTAGTTTTTCCGGAGAACAAACATAAGAAGAAAAGAAAAAAGATACCATTTTTTAGAAAGAATAGTTTTTTAAAGTTTTAAAAGGTCAAGGACCCTTTTTAAACAAAAATGTTATCTTTTTTATCCAAAGGTAATCAAGACATTTTTTAACCTAGGGTTTAGAAATAAAAAATAAAAATAAAAACTTTTGTTAAAGTTCATAGACATTTTTTAAACTTTTTCAAATTACAAGATATATTTGATAAAAATATCATAATTCATTGATGTTTTTTTTTATAATTAAGATTGAAAAAACATGAATTTATCCAATGGACATTAAATTACCTCATTTAACATGTCCTAAAATTGATTAAAGAATGATAAATTAATAAAGATGGGATCTTGGGATTTTTCATGTTTAAAAAAGTACCAATTTCAAATCCATGAATTTGTTCCTCTTCAATGTAATGCTCGTTTGATAACTTTTTAAATTTTGTATTTCCCTTCTTAACTTTCAAAAATAGACTAATTTATTGAAAAAGTTGGTGGACACAAGATTTTATTGTTTGGAGGAAATTCAGTTCAACCCCAAAGTCACGAGATCAATCCTAAAAGTCATTATTTGATTTTCATGTATA
>JBBMKA010051249.1:0-19275 GCA_037833695.1 Sechiopsis laciniata
CAAATTTAACGGCAAGGGCATTTTTGGAACTTTTGTTAAAGTTTAGGGGCAATTTTGAAACTTTTCAAAGTTTGAGGGCATTTTTTATACAAACTCCATAGTTTAGGGGTATTTTCTATAATTTAGCCTAAAAATTAATTTTGAGATTCAGAAATAAAATGTTTCCTAAGTTTTCCAAACAATTGAGATTACAAATAACGTACCAGCTGATTTGGATTGATCGATTGCAACACAGAAGTCTTGGAGAGGACTTGGATCATAAGCAGAAGCAAGGATTGTTGATTGCAAAACCAAAAGAAAAACAACTGAAATAACACCAACTCTTGGCATTTTTTTTTTTTTTTTTTTTTGGGAGGGGAGTTTAGAAAAGTTTCTATTTTTTTAATTGATAATGAAAGGCTTATGTAATGAATTGAGTTGTATTTATAGTAATGAATAAAATGAAGGATTCAATTTGTCTGGTTTTTATTTAATGGAAGTAGATCTAAAGCTAGAAAATTAAATCTTCCAGCTGACCCACTAAATTGAATAATCTTCCAACCATGAACCTTTCTTCAGCCACTTCAATTAATTAATCATTAATTTGAAATAAATTTTACTAATTAATTTTACCTAATCAAAATTCCCTTTCAATGAAATTTTCTTGTTTTGTTTCTTTTTTTGAATACAATTATGGGTTGGGGACTCGAACCTGCAACCTCTTCGTCGAGAATACCAATTACAACTAGGCTAATCTTGCTATTTTGACCAATGAAATTGTTGATAGCAATTATGTTTTTATGTCCTTCTTTTAATAAAATTTGGTGAAAAAATGGGAGAAAATGGGTGGAAAAAACCTTCTCGAGTAAACAATCACTCAAAAAAAATAAAGAAAAACAACAAAATAGAGAACACAAGAATTTATGTGGAAAAAATCTAAAAGTAGAGAAAAAACTACTAACAAAAAGAACTTCTATCATGTGAAAAAATATTGCAAACATACAAAATTCTCACTCGACCCCAATTACATAAACACACTCTTCAAATCTTATATCATTAGAGATGTCCACGGGGCAGGGCGGGGCCAGGGAATGGCTTCCCCGTCCCCGTCCCCAGAAAAATCCCTGTTTTTTTTCTAAGGGATCAGGGTGGGGATTCCCTGCGGGGATTTTTTTTTTCTTTTTTTTTTCCTTTTTCATTTTTTATATATTTTTTGAACAAAAAGTTCAAAAAATTTTGATTTTTTTAGAAAATATCTATAAGTTTCAACTATAATGTTAATAATCAAATAAATTATTCATATGCATAGATAATATCACAAAAATATATTTTTATTTGAAAATTAAAGGGGTAGAATTAAGAAAACTTTTTTAAAAAAAATAAATAAAAATAAATAAACGGGGCGGGAATCAGGGAATTGGGAACGGGAAATACAATCCCTGTCCCCGATCCCGTTTAGCCAATGAGGATTTTTTCTCTCCTGTCCTCGGCCCCATTCCCCGTCCTGTTAGGGCAGGTCCCTGCGGAGAAAATGGACATCTTTATATACCACATACACTTTTTGCTCTACTTTCCAACGATAGTATACAAAAGGAATTTAATTAGAGTTAATACACAAAATCTAAAGTGTTTCTAATTTGAATGTTTTGAATTCAAAGTCACATGCGCTTTTATAGTGCTTGAAGCACACCATTTCTTTGTGTCTTTTCAATGTGAGACAACAATTTCTAGTTTTTTTTAAAAAATTTCAACAAATTTCATCTTTTCAAGATATTTGAAGAATCCATATCTTCGATCTATGCAATATTGTCTTTACTGACAATCATAGTCTCAACCTTTGTTACCACAGCCAAGTCCTTCCGCCCCTACTGAAAATATCAATCAAATGGTCAAACAATCGACCACAACTGTGGAGAGAGAAAGGCACAAGGTGCCCTCACAACTAACTCAACAACAAACACTGTCAGCACCGCTGCCACCTAGTACAACTATTCCGCCAAGTCCCAGTGCCCAACCTTAGCTGATTCTACAAGAGCCAATCACCAGGGCGCAAATACCCGCACATGCTAGAAATGAGACCCTGCACTGAGATGAGGAGTTTTAAAGCTAGATGTTGCACTTCACATGACAAGCTCGCACAGTCTTGTCCTACATAGAATAGCGGGATAGAGTTATATGAAGAAAGCTGAGAAGAAGGAACCCATATGTGCGATTCCCGCTACTCCCCACAAAAGCACTTCTAAAGTGGATACCTCATGTAGTGTTCGAAGAACCTCAAGAGGGAGATCCACATGCGGAAAGCACAGCATTACAAAACTAAAGGAAGTCTCTTTCTATACTTTTTATGTATTTTTGTAAATCTTTGTTTCTAGCATCTATATAATTTTGCTTACTCATATATCTTATAACAATGCATCTTAGAATTTAAGTCTATAGATAGCTCACTTGGGATGAATACAGTAATCACACATCTTAGTTTCACTTTCCATCGGTTAGAAACGATCCAACAAAATAAAAACTTAGGTAACTTAGGAGTCTTTAGGAGAACAAAGTTGCTGAAATGAAGAGAGCATTAACAACAGCATAGACCTTGAGTAGGAAGAGAGATTGAGTACCTCTAAAAGTTAAAATCGAAAGCTTGAAGCAAGGAGATTGAGTCTTAAAACAAACTAAGTTTTAGGGAACTAAGCCTCACATTCATTTGACAATGAAGAAATTAAGTTTCGGGGTGAGGGCAAGCCCGAGGAAAGTATAGAAGAGAGAAAAGTATAGATGAAAAAAAAAGTATTAATGAGTGAAACAAATGGAAAATAAAGATCAAAACATTCTTGGCAAAATAAAGGCATAAAAGAGCAAATAGCCATAGATTATCTTGAAGTATTCCTCTACCTATGGAAAGCTCAAGCTTGAAACTGTAACGACCCGACTTCATAAAATACTCTAATGTGGTGTTCCAGGTGCATCCATATTAAAATCTTCGAAATCAATTTAATAACCATATGCATTTCCAACGAAACCTCGTAAAATCATAAAACTGACTAATAGTTCGAAAACATACAAAACATGGTACAAGATCCCGATAGTTCAAAAACAAAGATAGTTTAGCGAAGTTGTAAACATAAGTTCGGCACTAAGTAAAACAATGCGGAAAAGGAAATAACGAGACATTAGGTTTGTTGAATTATGTATTCATGCTGCTTTAATCCCAAGTACGTTTCGTCTGATCAACCATTCGTGCTTGCTTTGTTTTGATTCCATGTGATAGAGTGAACTTGCATTGAATCACATTAGGTTTGTTTAAGTTTCTTGCAATTTAAAGATCTGTTAGAGATAATAATTTTACTAATGTTGTTTACTCTGTTTATAATTAAATGATGTGACTCGAGAGAGAGCAGAGTGAGAGTAAATCAGGAATTCACTTCTTACCAGTAGATCTCGACGTATAAGCAATTTCCTCTGAAAACACCTAATTCATTCCGATACTTGAATTTGATTGTTTATTCTATTTTAATCATTCACATTGTTTATCTTTATTGTATTATCGCTGAAGCATTTGATCTCATCGTCTGCTTTAGTATTTCATTTGTAAATTCACTTACAACACAATTACACCTCCATGTATTCTTATTCTGAGAAGAAGTTGAAAATTTACACCAAATCTCTGAGGAGATGACCTTTGAGAGAATAAAACTTGCTACAATAATGACTGTGTACACTTGCACATATTTGCTCAAGAATTTTTAGGTACTGCATCGAATTATTGTTATAGCATATCTTGAGTGAAATCCGATCGAGTTGTTTGTTAAATTTTTAACTTTCATAATCAGTTTAAGAATAGAGTGTGAACGTTGAAGCTGATCAACTAATTTAGTTTTATTTTGCAGGAGCATTCTCTTGTATGGTCAGGGAAGTAATCAATATTGAAATCGATCACGAGATAGAAATAACATTGCATAAAAGAATCAGAGAAAATAGAAGAATGGCTGCTTGACAAGAGAAAGAACTTTATGGGCCAAATAATCCTCCTGTTGGAGCAAATCAAGTTGATGAGCCATAGGTTGATCCAATCATTCTTGCAAATGATCGAGACAGAGCCTTACAAAATTATGCTACACCAGATGTAGCAGATTTACAAAGAGGAACTATTAAGCCAGAGATCGCAGCAAGATATTTTGAACCTAAACCAGTTATGTTTTCGATGCGGTAAAATATAGGCCAATTTCAAGGATTAGCAATAGAAGATCCACACCAGCATTTACGAGCATTTATGAATGTGTGTGATTCATTCAAGATTCCTGATGTGACGTCAAACGACTTGAGATTAAAATTATTTACATTCTCTTTGCGAGACAATGCGAAAGCATGGTTAAATAGTCTGGAAGATGAAGACTTGACTACATGGAACAGTGTAGTAGAAAAGTTTTTATTGAAATTCTTTCCTCCGACGAGGAATATCAAGCTTAGAAATGAGTATTTGAACAGAGAGATGATGAAGCGATTACTGAAGCTTGGGAGCATTTCAAGGCATTATTGAAAAGCTGTCCACACCATAGTATACCTTTCTGTTTGCAGATAGAGCATTTCTATTATGGACTTGATCAGAATTCACAATTGATTCTAGATGCGTCAGTAAATGAACGATATTGAAAAAGACTTACAATCAAGAGCACGAGATAATAGAAAATATAGCATAGAACAACTGTCAATGGAAGAATGTTAGAAGATCAAGAAATAATGCAGTTGGGCGACTTGAAGTAAACGAAGCAAGTGCATTGAGTGCACAAATGACGACTATGACTAGTGTGTTGCAAGACATGCAGAATCCTAATCGAGAAATTGCCCCAGTAAACAATGTTATTTTATTACAGAATGCGTCACCAGTTGAACAATTGACAATGGAATCATGTGTAGTATGTGGGCAAGTGCATACTTATGAATTTTTCTCATTAAACACATCATCAGTGTGTTATGCAGGAAATGTGCAAGGCAATCGACAGAACAACCCATACTCAAATACTTATAATCAGGGATGGTGACAACATCCTAATTTTTCGTGGAGTAATCAAAGTAATGTAGCAAATCCTAGTACCCAAGGACATACATAGCTAAGGATAGAATGAGCTCAACCAGGATTCAATGCACCACCGATACAATATAACCAAGGACACAATGTTTATCAGAATCATCAAAATCAAAGAGGCAGAATGCAACAGCATCCACCTGAAAATTCTATGGAGAATACGCTGAAAGACTTTATGAGTAAAACATAAACAGTTTTTCAAGGACAATAGGCCGCAATGAGAAGTCTAGAAATCCAAATGGGCTAGTTAGCCAATGAGTTGAAACAAAAACCATTAAGAAAGCTGCCAGTTGACACTAAAGCCAACAGAAAAGATAAAAAAAACAAGTTAAGTTTATTGAATTAGTTAAACACTGTGAGAATGAACCCGCTAGAAGAGAGGATATTCAAGAAGAAACCACAAGGATGGATAGTGATGAAAAACATGATGAGCATTTTATGGAGGCAATTTCAGATGCAACATCTTCTAGAGTAAACCACTTTGCAGTAGCAGAACAAATAGTCTAGAAAGAAGTCACATATGCTTCAACTAGAGTTCATGAGAAGAGGAAAGGTAATAAGGAAGTTGAATTTACACCACCTCCACCACCATTCCCTCAGAGACTTAAGAAGAGAAAACAAGATGCAAAGCAGTGCAAAAAATTTGTAGACAACTTGAGTGAAATTCAGATAAACATTCCATTATTAGAAGCTTTGAAATAGATGCCGAATTATATGAAGTTTCTGAAAGATGCATTGCTAGAAAAGGACATTTTAGAAGAGTTAAAGTTAGTATCATTGAATGCTGAGTGCAGTGCTATAATTAAAAGTAAGATGCCTACAAATGAGCAAGATCCAGGAGCATTCACTATACCAATATCAATTGGAGGTCAGCAATTAGGACGAGCATTATGCGACTTGGGAGCAAGTATAAATCTGATGTTGTTATCAATATACAAACGTTTTGGCATAGGAGAAGCAAAACCTACTAAAGTCAAGATAAAGTTAGTTGATAGATCTATGACAAAACCAGAAGGAAAAATTGAAGATGTTCTAGTGCAAGTGGATAAATTTGTGTTTTCAGCTAATTTCATTATTTTAGACTATGAATCTGACCTAAAGGAAATCAGTCCAGCCTTTTGTATGCATAAAGTTGACTTGGAATATGAAAATGTTTTACCAATAAAGTGTAAAAAAAGACTTAAACAGATCATTGAAGAAGGAGCCAAACAGAAGATCATTAAGTGGCCATGGCTTGCACTTGGAGAACCTGAGGTAATCAGAATGCTGGAGCAAAAGGTACACAAGGATTTTATTCATAAAAGTTGCTCCATGCCAGGTTAGTAGAGCTTTTACTTATGTTGTGCTCATATATTTGTTTATTGTTAAAGTTGCTAGATAGAATTTGTGGTTGTGTTTGTGTGATTTTTATTTTTAATTTTTTTTTAAGCGAAACTCTCTAAACCAAATTCTAGCTTATTTTTAGTTTGTGTGATTGTGTGTGTGTGTGTGTGTTTTTTTTTTTTTTTTTTTGTAAGATGGGAGCTAACGAACTCCATTTTAGAAGGGACTTTGGGAAAAGCTTATTTTTTTTTTGAAATATCTGTGTTGTTGAACCCTGTTTCAGCAGGTCAACAAGCCAATTATCATGCTTTAGCAATGAAATATTTCTGTTTATGTATTTCAAATGTGTTTCTTTCTGAGCATTATTTTATATCTTTACTTTGCTGAAGTGATGCATTAAACAGAGAAAACAAAATTTTACTATGAATCAAGGACCGTGCTAGCATAAATATTTTTTGCCAAAGAAAATTTGTTTAGGGCAGATGAAAGCGGAAGCAATTTAATAAGGAACTCAATCCAAGCCTTAAACCTTTTTCTGCAAACTTCAAGTTTGGGGGGAATTATGTTTTTCTTTGGGACAATGAAATGTCCAAGTTTGGGGGTTGATTTTGCAAAATCAAAATATGAGTTTGCCCAGGCAAAATTCTTAAAGAGTGATTCAGCAAGTAAAAAAGAAAACTATGGATATTTGCCATATTGCAGAAAAAATGTGAGATAACACGAAAGCCTAAACCGGGGGTTATAAAAAAATTTCCTAAAAACGTTGAGCATTGCGAAGTGAATCAAAGGGCTAAAATGAAAGCCTAGGTTTTCATGGGATTTCTCCGCTGTTATTGCTCTAAGCGAACACTGATCCTATGAATCTTGAACATTGATTCTTGAGAAATGAGCAATGGCAGTAGGAAATCGTAAGTGAGAAATCTTATGGAAGCGGTAAAATGACAGTATTCCTTCGGCAAAAGATGAGGACAAAATCAAAGGAGAAGAGAGTAAGAAAAAAGCTTAAGCAAGTGATTATTTCCTTATTAGAGAGTAAGCTTAAAGAAGTGATTATTTCCTTATTAGAGAGTAGAAGTTATCAGAACTCTAAGGCAAAATTTCTAGGTTGAAAGTATTTGTGACAGCTGTAAGCTGGAGAGGAATAGTAAAATGGAAAGTTTTGAACTTTAAACATTGCTTCAGCATTGTTTAGCTATAAAATTCTCTCTGTTTGAAAATATGATTGACTTGCATTGCAGGATGTTATTTACTGCAGTATTGATGAAAAAGGTTCGTTCCTCTGAAATAGGGAAAGCTATTGAAAAAGAAAGAGTTCTCAATTAGAAATTGAGCTATTACTCAAGGATGAGCAATAATCTAAATTTGGAGGTGTGATAATCTCAATTAGAAATTAGAAATTGAGCTATTACTCAATTATGATCAAGCTTAGAAATGTGTTAGCAATTAGTTAAGTTCTACAATTTTCTTAGTAAAACAGGTTTTCAAGTGATTTTGTAGCATTTATGCATGAATGTATGAAAAATTAGGATGATAAGTTCAAACTCCGGATTATCGTTAATTGCTGCAATTTCAGGATGTGCAAAGTGCTAGATAGCTGGAGCATAAATTCGGAGCTAAGTTGAAGGCAACGGAAATGGCGTGACTATTTTGGAAAGGACACGTGTCGAGCATCATTGAAGGGCGATGATTACTATGTGGGAGCATCTAATCTCATCCGTTGATCGTTTAGACTGGAGCTATTGGGAAAAGTATTTAAGCTGAAGCGTATTTGAAATCGGGAGCTCTTTCTTCATTTTCTCAATTTCTAGATTTTCGTTTCGATAGCGTTTTTACATTTCAGTATTTTTAAATTCTAGAGTAGTTTTCCTTTTGGTTGATTTTATTCAAGCTACGTTGGAGTTCATCGCAAATTCAATTCATATTTGGAGTTTTATTGATTCGAGGAGCATTGTTAAGCAGAGTAGAGGATTTGGATCTGAAGCAATCTTCATTTCGCGGATCGCAACAGACTTTTTCTTCTCTATGCTTTCTGATCTCTGTTTAATTGATTTCTATAATTGTTTGAACTATTATCAGTTTGATTTCACAATTTTACAGGTTTATATGATGAATGAGTACTCTATTTTTGCATTTGTTGTTGTTTGGATTGTTAATATGAGTAGCTAAATCCCTAATCGAAGGAATTAGGTAAGTAGGAGTGAAGTTGTAGTTGTATTGAGTAGGAAGATGTTAAATTATGTATTCATGCTATTTTAATCCCAACTATGTTTCGTCTGATCAACCAATTGTGCTTGTTTTGTTTCGATTCCGAGAGGAACGTAATAGAGTGAATTTGCATTGAATCGCATTAGGTTTGCTTAAGTTTCTTATAATTTAAAGATCTGTTAGATATAACGATTTTACTAATGTTGTTGACTCTATTTAGAATTAAATGATGTGACTCGAGAGAGAGCAGAGTGAGAGTAAATCAGGAATTCACTTCTTACCAGTAGATCTCGACGCTTAAGCAATTTCCTCTGAAAACACATAATTCATTCTGATACTTGAATTTGACAGTTTATTCCATTTTAATCATTCACGTTGTTTACCTTTATTGTATTGTCACTGAAGCATTTGATCTCATCATCTGCTTTAGCATTTCATTTGTAAATTCACTTACAACACAATTACACCTCCATGTATTCTTATTCTGAGAAGAAGTTGAAAATTTACACCAAATCTCTGAGGAGATGACCTTTGAGAGAATAAAACTTGCTACAACAATGACTATGTACACTTACACATATTTGCTCAAGAATTTTTAGGTACTGTATCAAATTATTGTTATAGCATATCTTGAGTAAAATCTGGTCGAGTTGTTTGAGCCATGGACAGCGGTCCTCTGACTTGCATTATCTAAATTCAAAACTCGGCAAAAAAAAAAGACTGAGATTGATCTTCTTCCAAAGGCAGTGACTGCGTGGTTATCAACAAACTACTCAATGCCACACATGGCATGGAACTCGAATAGGGGTAAAGCTAATCGAGCAAAACACTGGTAGCTGGTTTGATACACATATCCGGACAACTCTAAATCCCAAAATAATAAGCAACAACCCAGCTATACTTGAACCAATGGTGCAAAGCAAATCATAATGAACTAATAGAGCAATACAACCACGGTGGACAAATAAGGCAGTGTAATAATAATCAAATAAAAAGGCATCACGACTTCGATGAAACAACTAGAGCAATGCAATCATGATGAAGCAACGAGGCACTACGATCATGATGAACAGACAACGCAATGCAACCCTGACGAACGAACAAAACAATACAATCATAATAAAATAAATAAGGCAATACAAACATGATGAGAACGGCTACAACGATACGAACATGATGAGCAGGAAGAACAATATAATCACGATGAAGACGAATGCAGTAATACAATCACGATGAACAGACAGAGTAGTAAAAATACTGATGAAGCAATAAGAACAGTACGATCATAACAAACTGAAACAACAATACCATCGTGAAGACACAAGTAGAGCAATATAATCATGACGAAAGATAGGGCCATACCATCATGATGAACAAACAAAATAGAGCGATACGATCATGCTGAACAAACAGGGTAATACGATCATGATGAACAGACAACACAAGGCGATCATGGCGGATAGACAGAACAACACAACTATGATGAAATATCAAAGCAAAATGATCATGATGAAATAAAAGCGTAATACAATCATCATGCAATAATTGGAGCAATACGATCTCGACAAAACAGATAAAGCATTACGATTAGTTACTGAGTAAACCAATATGAGACAATTCAAACAAGAGACACATCAAACAACATGGATAATGGGTGAATGGCAAACATATGAACGCACACAACACAAGATCAAACCATAAAAACATTCAATAGCATGGATCAGAGATCAAAGGGCATACATAACAAAGCAAGAAACGTAAGGTCAAACAAAACATGAATTAACTGTACAAAGAGGAAAAGGAACCTATAAACACGACAACAGACTCGACGGTCTGAGGAGCAAGCTTTGTTGGAGTGACTGACGTGGCTATCGATGCGCGTGATGACTCCCAGTGGAAAACGGTAACTGGCAGTGTGCTGCAAAGTGGCCCTCTCTACCACACTGGTTACACACCTTCACCTTGGGCGTACATGGTCCCTGGTGAACTCTCAAACATCTACGACACTCCAACGCATCCTCAGAAGGACTCTGATGATGACCCCGATGAGACCTCTACCTCCCTTGCTGCCTAGGACCTCCCCTACTAGATTGCTTCCTTGACTGACTGGAAACCCTCTGGCGGAACTGGCCTCTTGCACGACTGGGATTCCCCCGACTAAAGTAGTCTCTCGAACAGGGAACACTAGGGTATGACTCAAACTCCTGCCCAGGCCTGGCTGCACTGCACGAACTCCCAAAGGCCTCGAACCCACTAGCAGTCTGCGTCGTCACATGGTGCATATCTGAACAGTAGAGGTGCGGGCTACGTGGAACTGAGAGTAAACTCCCGACTGACTCCCTGCGATGCTCGGATCTGATGTAGAAAGTGGTTGACCTTCAATCTCCAACGTGTAGGTGGTGAGAGTGCGAGACTCTTGCCTCTAAGTGACGAAATGAGACACCGTCTCCGGTGCGGTAGTTGAGGCGAAACGTGCCTCTACAAATTCTCTCCTAAACTAGTCCCACTAGACCAAGGTACCCCCACTAGGTAACTCTCTCTCGGAAGACATAACAACAATGAGGTATCTAGCCTAAAACCGAACACAAAAGAACCTAATCAGAACCTACAATCAAGCAAGACAATAGACAACTAAAAATAGTTTCTCAACTAAAACATGCTTCTTATTTTACCCTACTTCAACATACCTGGTGACTGATGGTCTGCTAATGATCATGGGCACACGGTTTACATCGTAAACCAGTCTACAAAATCTAGGAATCTGAGCTCTGATACCAACTTGTAACGACCCGACTTCCTAAAATACTCTAATGGGGTGTTATGGGTGTATGCATATTAAAATCTTCGAAATCAATTTAATAACCACATGCATTTCCAATAAAACCTCGTAAAATCATAAAACAGTACTAATAGTTCTAAAACATACAAAACATGGTTCGAGATCTAGATACTTAAAAAATATAGTTTAGTAGAGTTGTAAACATAACTTCGACACTAAGTAAAATAATGCAGAAAAAGAAATAATAACACCGTGTCCATGATCGATTCAGCTCCAAACCTAGCCACCTTGGGATGGATTAGTACCTAAAAAATTGTAAGGGGTGAGTATATCGAAATATACCCAATAAGGAGCCCCACCGTGGGGTTAAGCATGCAACAGAAACAAGTTAGAAGATACGACAACTGAAGCTAAATGCCTCGCATATGCATGCCCGACTCCTGGGTTGGTCACGGAAAAATAATGTCAAACAACGGCGTGCAAGCCATGACCAAGATATGGCTAAGTGCCGAGAAAATATCTGACCACTGTTAAGGGAGGATCACGAGTGAGGAAAACACATAAGTTCCTAAACCTCGGGTTGGGACACGTCTCATACCGTGTCCGCAGAGACATACACGAATGTCTTAGGGTAGCCTGACCTTTGTTAGGGACCCGCCAAACTGCATCAGCAGAGACATACACAAATGCCTCGAGGTAGCCTGACCTATGTTGGGGACCCACCACACTGTGCTCATGGAGACATACACAACTGTCTCAGGGTAGCTTGACCTATGTTAGAGACTTGCCATGCTTCCGCTGAGTAACTCTGATAGGGTATCAACAGAGACACACACGAACGCCTCGTGGCAGTCAAACCTACGTTAGGGACTCATCATGCTCCCGCAGCGCAACTCTAATGACGTAACCATAGGGCATGCACAAATGCCAAAAAAAGTCACCCGACTCTATTGGGGAGGACCACGAGTGAGGGAACCACATAGGATCCTTAAACCTTGGGTCAGAACAATGACACATAAGTCGTGTCAGCAAGGGCATACTCGAATGCCAATAAAGTTACTTGACCCTGTCAGGGAAAACCATGAGTGAGAGAAACTACATGGTCCCTAAACCTTGGGCTAGGAGCGCCATTTGCTAAGCCCAACATACAGGGACCGACCTGCCTCCAGACAACATCTCAAAATGCATGCAGGCTCACTGACAAACATTCTTTCACACCATCATCTGTCCTAGTGGCCTCTTTCAGTAAGTGTCAGGGTCAAGCAAGTCGTGACCGGCTTCCCCTTTCACGTACTGGGCGGGTAAAATAGTGAAACCATGCACAACGCATATGAGATTCCACGAGTATAACAAAGAGATATAAGCACTAGAGTCACACGAGATCTAGCGTAGCCTAGGTGAGTACAACCACCCAACCCAAGGGTTGGTGTAACTCGTAACATGCGCTCAACAACCAAGGAACTCGTTGTTTCGCACACAATGTGACACGTGGATGAGATCTGGCCCATTGGTTGGATGTAAGAGTCAACACGTAGGTTAGTGCAGCCCAACCACATGTCTCGAAGTAAAGAGGATCCATATCCTCGCTCGATTCCATAGGAGTACTAGCGAATCGCATCAATAACACGATATTGATAACGTAACACGAGTCGTAACAGGGGTTAGCTAGCTACTCTTCTAAGTGGTTAACACGATAACCAAGCCTATTTATTCTATCGCCAAACATAAACAATCCAAACTACGTATCACGATAACTGATCTTTATAAACAAACCCCTAGGCAACAAAATAGATAAACCGAGCATATAATCATTGCAGCACGTATTAGTCAAACATAGACGAAACAAACAACAATAAAACATGCATAAACCCGTTCATGAGCTACCTAACACTTTCGAGTGTTTCGATCACAATCACTACATGCATTACCCTAGGCAACTCAGTCATTCAAATGGTCAAACAGATAAACAGTCCATCAAGTATACAAGTAAAAGGTACGATTCAGGAAATGACGATACAATCACATGAGCACAACAAATAGAGACTTTACTGTTTACGAGCTACACTATGATTTCATGCTATCACGAGTATAATCAGTTCGATTAGAGTTACTACACCAACACAAACATGTGACAAGTCACCCAACATTCATTTGCCATAAATCCTAGTAAGTCCCTATTCACATACTTTTAAGCCACATAACTCAGATCATAATGAAACTTCTTACCTTCTTGACGTTCTCGACCGAACCACCAAGCTAAACCACGAGTCGAACGACGAATCTCAAGAGAACCTAAACATAGGATCATGGATAGAAATCAAATAAACGGACAAACGAAGTAGAACTAACCAGAACAGAGCTCACTACGCGAATAGGGACGTAAAACTCTACTGCCGACCTATCGGTAGAGCACGGTAGCACGTCGCCAAAATAAGGCGACGGTGCATGGCCAGCCGACGGTGGCCCGTCGCCACAAAACCCAATGAACCTTACCTCTTTTTCTTTGTCTCGCTCTTCTGGTCTGATCTGATCTTAGATTTGCAAACAAACTCCTTTAGCTTTGTGAAACTACAAAGGAAGGAAATGGATCTAAGGTGGATTTGAAGCATTTCTTCCTAGAATCCATGGCAGAAAATGAAGGTAAAGATAAGGGGGCTTACACAGGGTTTAGAGTGAGAGGATAAAGCAGAGACGACAAGCTCAAAGCGAGCTCATCTGGGTACTCGCCATGGACGGTGCTACTCGCTACGGCATGACATATAGAGAAGAAGGTCGCGACTCAAACCCGGATGCAACGGTGAGACTGCATGAACAGGGACGGTGGTGACTTTGACGAAGGAGGACAGGCTTGCCAAAGATGAACGGACGAAAAACACCAACGGCAGAAGGAGCTCTCTGTCAGCGTTGTTGGTTGCGCAGTAGTACACATAGGGGTGAGGAGAGCTAGATCGAATGCTCCTAGAATCGCCATGTGGCTCGATCTGAGCAGGTGGTCTGTGCAACAAACGACTGAAATCAAAACATACTTCTCCTTTGGCTGAGCGACACGCGAGACTTGGGGAAAGGAAAAACTTGTGAGGTGTTGGCTTGAGAGGGTTTAATGAGGGAGAGAGAGAAAGGGGGTATGGATCTTTTCTATTTATATTAAAACCATTTCCATTTTTGAACATAAACCCTAAGAGCATTTTAAAACCACCATTTTCTTATCCATAAATAACTCCATAATTGTTTTGCAAGGCATATTTAAATTTAATTAAAAGAGTGCCCAACTAAATTGAATTTAAATTTGCTATCTCATGAAAACAAAATGGAATATTTCAAGATTATAAATTTTTAATAAAACACTTAATAATTTAAAAGAAACTAGGGTGTTACAGAAACATTAAAAGGAATCGTGGGCATGAATACAACCTGAGCAAGAATGTGTAAAGCAAAAGCAGAAATCCTCGAGGGATTTGAGAATCTAAATAGAAGTCCTCGACAGAATATTTTGGGCAAACTTAGAACGATCGAGGGGTTGATCAAGCTGTTCGCAGTCGTAGGCATTAGTTTTAAGGACGTTCAATTTGCCGGCCAAAAGAGAAGAAGCTAGTGCCAATGAAGGAAGTAAACTAGTAAGTGCAGGACAATAAATGTCATTAAGTTATCTTTTCATTTTATTTCGTAGAAGAATTTCGACTTATGGACAGCGAAGTATATAACATGTTTACACTATTGTATTCATCGCTAATCATGCATATAGGAACTAAAGGAATATCTTGCATGCAAAATAACTTATATAGCATTACTCGAGGCGAACAATGTTTAAGTTTGGGGGTTTGATAACTCTAAATAATTGAGTTATTTCAGCCTTCACACTACTGCAATTTTACCTTTTAAATAGAAATAAACGCATTCTGGAATTGAAATTTTGTTATAAGTTGTAGATATTTTCTTATGTTAAGCATGTTTAGTGAATTACGCGTTCAATGCAAAACTAAGATTAAAATATGGTTAAATGGAGCAAAATGCACGCACTTAAGCGACAAATGCATTGCAAACCCAATACTCACTAATGCATTATTAATTATGCTGGAACACAAACGTCACACAACGCATTAAGAAGGATAATGCGTGGTTAGTTGCGGCAAGGAAAGGCACGTCAAAGCAAATTGCAGAAGTTTAGGAATATCAGTGGAATTGCTTATCAATCAAATAAGTCAATCTGGAAGACCTGATTGGAGATTATGCTTAGCCAACAAGAAACCACATACACCTATAAATAAGTGAAGGATTAATAATCAAAGTGTGTTGGTTCTGCTAGGGTTTGCCACTGATGGATTGCGAGGTCGTCGAGATCTTGATTGGGCCCTCGACCATGTCTATTCTCTGTAAACTCAATAGGCTAGTACCATGGTGTCTGTCGGTATGAAGGATTCGTTAAGGATAACAATGTCGGCATTCTATAGCCCATTTTATTGCATTCATAGTTAGGATTTTATCATATTATCGTTGTAATTCATAGGAGTAGATTGTAATGCGAATTTGGATTAAGTTATAAATGAATGTTTCTGATTGATCTCATGTTCACGTTTATGCATAATCTTAATTCAAGGAAGCAACCGTATGAGAAGTATGGAATGTTAATAACTGAATTGGGTTTAAGGTAAAAGGTGGATACATTAGTAATTTTGGTAGTTGTTTCTATTAGCAAGGGTTGATTGACAATCCACGTGTAGCTTGCTTCCCGCTCGCCTTGAGAAAGGGTGTGGCAAGAGCTTAGCCCACCATGATTGCTGGAAGATGCGATGTCTTTCGCATCATCAGAGTAAGTGTTAGGGATAACCTTCTCACTAGTTGCGTGCGCATTACTTGTTCCATTTGCAAACTCACGAGCAATGTACCGGCAGGTTGTTGTAAAGCCTTCCGAAAGTGAGCTTTAAATTAAAGTATAGCATGTACTAATATTCTTACCAGAAATTATCTTGAACTTAATTTTCGTTAATCCAGTCCCTCTTCTCGCATTTCTATATACTTGTTATTTTCAATTTCAACCAAAGAATGTCTCATCAACCACATTGTTTACTTTTTGCACCGACTCATGAGTTAACTACTGTTAACTACCAATTTCTTGTGGAGAACGATAAAATAAATACTTATCACTTGTTGTGCTTCGACTACGTATACTTGCTTAAAAATGCGATTCAAGGCATAGGATATTAGCAATAGTGTCTTATACTTGGAATTTATCTTTATCTTAATTATACTGTACTAAAAAATCACATCACCTATCTTATGCAACTATCGCTTAGAAGGATATAATAACCTGACCAAATAAGTTGATCAATCATAGCTCAGCTAAAACTGAAGGTGTCTCCAAAGTAGAACATGGGGAAGGAATAGTCTAGCTCTAACACTAGTCAAGTGAGCAATCCCAAGTATGAAATGTAAGTAACAGTGGATCAACTTTCGCTGGGGTGGTTGTACAACTTCATGGCCTCAAAGGTAGAAACACAGGTGATGGGTTACAAAAGCTCGAAGTCCTTGTGGGATGCAATGTAGACTTAGCCGACTATCTTCAACAAATTTTTCAATCTACTAGGAAAGGTAATCTAAAAATAACTAAGTATCTTCGTATTATGAAATGTGAGGCTAAAACTTTAGGATAGACTAGAAATCCAATATCTACATGATTTTTAGTATCGCAAATTCTACTTGGCCTAAACAAGAAGTATAGCCCAGTTGTTGTTACTCTACAAAGCAAACTTGTAACGGCTCAGTTTTCCATTTCGGTTCCTCAGGTATGTTAGGTTGTTGTTTCGATTGTTCAGTTGGGCGGTTAGGGCAGTTTGAGCAGTTAAGGGCATTTTGGTAATTTTGCCTTCAAGGGTAGTCTCGTAATTAATCAGGGTTTCGAACCTTTGTTTGATTAAATAAGAAAAATAAAGAAAAAGGTGACTTCGGTAGGACTAAAAGACGAAACCGCCTGAGGACACGTGTCGCAATTCTGTGGAGCCCTTCTCTTTTGCCGACACTATAAATACCCAGTCATTTCTCTAATTTCACCATTTTCTCATTTTCTCTCTTTTTCTCTCAAATCTCCAAAAACACTTTTCCCTCTCCCCTTCGCCGAAACCTGTCGCCTTCGCCAGAGCACCAGCAGCCGAGTTCGCCAGCCTAGGTGACCTCTTCCTTTCTCCTTAATTAATCACTTCGCTCAGCCGCTCGTCTGCCGCAAGCCCTCTTTTCGCCACAGCCGCACATATCCAGATGCGTCGCAGCTTCGCCTCGCTCAGATCCCCTTCGTCCGCGATCGTCAGCCAGCCTGTTCGTTTCAGGTACGTTTTACCAAGTTCTTCTAGCTCCCTGTTTGGTCTTCCGTCGCCTGATTCAAGGTCTCTCGCTCCGTTCAAATTTGCAGTTGAGTCCACGAACGCTCAGTGCCGAGTCTTTGTCCGTTCACTTAACCGAGCCAAGCACCTGTGCAGCGTTCATTTTTTGAGTTTTGCCCCAGCGAACCTTCCGCCCCAGCGAGTCCTTCACCTCAGCGAGCCCTACGTCTTCTTTGACTCGCAGTTCCTCGACAGCCTCGCCAAGGTTTACACTTCACCGTAAGACTCGTCGAGAGTTCGCCTTCGCCGAGGCCTCGCTGTCGAGCCAGCTCTTCTTGGATTTGGGTAACTCCTTCCCGAGTGTGTGTTAGTTTTTAGTTTTTGTAGCTATTCGAGTAGTATGTAATTCGTGTTTATATTTATGACTTGCTAGGTTATTGGATCTGCAGCTCAAGGAGCATTTTACATGTTGTGCTTTTCTTTTTGTTTCCAGGTAAGGATTTCTTGCCGGGGTTGTGTGGACCATGCGAGACTTCTCTGATTGCTTTCTTGTATGCTAGTTATACTGTTATGAGCATGTTTAGTGGATAGGGACTTTATGCTGATCTGTTCTGCTAGAATGTTTGACTCCTAATTTCACATGTTAGTGTCATGCTAGGTTTGTTCTTCCAGCATGCTTGATTCATGTTTTAACCTTGTAGTACCATGCTAGGGTTATTTGTTGTTAATCACGTTTGTATGATAAGTTACAGTGTTGGGATTCTTAGATAGAACATGTTAGGTTGTCATCATCTAGAGGCTAAGAGTGGACCAACGTACGTGTCCCCACCGGTCGGGCTGTGAGGACAGATTCCTTACCCCCGGCAGCCGGGTGTGGAGTAGCTACCACACTGGCATAAGCCTAGTTTGTAGCCTGCTAGAGCGGAACCCTGCCAACGGTGTAAGTCTGCCTTGGCCGGTTCTTAGCTTTAGGCGTCGGTGGTATTCAGGCTGCTACAGTCGAGCACCGAAGGTCTCGCGCTACGGTAGATCAGTGACACCGCTTCCGAGTTTTTAGGCATGCGTACCTGGACTGGCGTAGTATGTCCCTAGGCTTCCACATTTATGCAATTTACAGCAGCATGCGGTGTGGGCGCACACGCGTTAGGCGCCGAGCGGAGAGCTCCCTCGGGCTAATGTTCGTGAGTACACCATTTCTTTTCTGAGTCTAGAGCTAGACACCGGGTACTCTTCCGGCTATCCCAGGACCAGTTTGGAGAGCTGGTCAGGACCAGCTGTTGAACGGTCGCATAGGCCAGAGGTAAGAGACCTTCAAGGATATCTATTTCGGGATCAACTTTTAAGTTGGTCAATTGGCCGAGGGTATGAGACCCTCGAGAATATCTGTTCAAGATTAGTTATTGAGCTGATCACTTGGCTAGGAGTTAGAGACTTCCGATAACCTAGGAGATTTATGGACATCTCGTTCCAGGGTTTAGTGTTGGTAACTGTTTGCTTGTATGCTTGGATGCTAGATGATGTGTTGTTTCATACTGTACCCCAGTTGGGGATTCTTACTGAGTGCCTTTGTACTCACCCTTATTTTCTGTGGTTTTTCC
>JBBMKA010051259.1:0-10372 GCA_037833695.1 Sechiopsis laciniata
TGTCACAAGGGGTAAATTCTGCTAAATTTAACACTCTTTTGTATATATATAGATATATATATATATAGATATATTTTTTTTTTTTTTTTATTTTATTTATTTATTTATTATTTTTTTTATGATAGTGTTCAACACTGTTGGAAATGTTTTTGTAAACTTCAATAATAATTTAAATAGATGCATGCACCATCCCTAAGCATCTATTTTAAAGAACATAGAACTATTTTCCAACAGTGTCTCAATATTCTCTTCTTTCTCTCTAACTAATGATAAATCATATATTCCTTTACAAATTACATTATAATAGAGGGAATAATGCTAATTTTAATATCCCTGAAGAATTCAACTACATCACAAAAGCAAATTAAGGAGAAAAAAATTATCTAAAAGAACAAGGCAGTGTAAAATAATTGGTTCCAAGTATCAGGTAACCCAGGAAGGCACCAATGGCTACAATCAGCTGATCTATCTGGGTTAGCCCTTTGTTGAGGGTTCAAATCGCCGCTATAAATAGACGGGTGTCCATCTTTTCTAAGCTCGGACAACATGGTTATGTCCAACAAATATACTGGGTTCCTCATGTCTTGTAGCACTTCGTCCACGATCCTCATCTGAATAGGATACCCTCCTGGATACGTTGTCCCACCCATCGGCGTCGTTTCACCGTAGCAATTCTTCGTCGATGTCATTGTCGACATTGTCCCCGTGTTCCATTCGGATGGACTGATTCAAATAGTTCACAGCCATGACTGAGTTTGATTGCATAGTAATATTTTAATAGTTTAACATGGATGTTTTTTATGTTGTGAATATATAGAAAAGAATTAGTCAAAACGGTTAAGAAAAGAAGGAAATGGAATTGACTAAGTCATGAAGAAGAATCTTGAGAATATTAAGTTAGGCATCAATGATAATGTTTAATGGAAATTTCCTTTGGTGTTTGAGCGTTAAGACAAAAAAAAAAAAAAAAAAAAAACAACCATGGGAAAATGACCTCCCATTCTTTTATCATTATTTTCCTAATATATATAATTGATTAAGTTTTTTATTTTTTATTTTTGAATCCAATATTAGTTTGGGAAGAGAATTCGAACCTATAATCTCTTAATTAACCTATCACTAATCATATTGATCAGTTCAACTCTAGTTTAGTATTTCATATTTGTGTCAAATAAATCCCCGAACTTAAAAAAAAAATCAATAGGTCTTTCAACATTAAATAAATCAAATAAGTCACCAAACTTTCATTATATAAACATAAGTCTTTAGCAACATTTTTTAAAAGTTGACAAATTTGTTAAATATAAAATGAAATTTTGTGTCTAATGTTATATTAAACTTTCAATTTAGCGTTCAATAAGTTTGTAAATTTGATAAGGTGTTGAATAAGTCAATGATTTACTAAACACAAAGTTTAAAATTCGAGAATTTATTAAACTTTTTTTTAGAAGTTTAAGGGCCTATTAGACATTTTTAAGTTTAGAACTAAAAGACAATTTGAAAGTTTGAAACTAAACTTGTAGTTAAACCAACTTAATTTTCGTTTTTTTAATTTTTTTTTTCTTTTAAGTTTTCAATCCTATCTAGTATAGTTTATTTTTTAGACTATCAAATAGCTTCAAAACTTTGCATAAGTTGGCTATTTAGTCATTTCATTTTTTTTTAATATTAATAATTGAATGATAACCTAAATTTATTTAATTTGAAAAGTCAACAACTAGCCTACTATACCACACATTGCTATATGTAAGTAAATAAACAAAATATATTCTATGTAGATATGTATTAATCAAGAAAATGCAAAAGAAAAAAAATAATGCTTTATGTTAGATTTTTGTTAAATACTTTATAAAAACATAACAGCTAATCCTAAGGTGACTTTTGTTGCCAAATTCAGGGAATAAGACATAATGTTGTAAAGACACTTAATTTCAATATTCCTTTAATAAACATATTGCAAAAAAAAAATCTAAAGGTCATATCATTTTCAATTAAGGAAATTAAGATAAGCCAACAGGTAGGATCATGAAGCTTCATCGAAGCATCATTTACAATTTATTTTATTTTCCTTTTAAGAAATAAAATGAATTTTTAAAGAAATTTTCCTTTTCAATTAAAACAATATTATATTGGTTTTTTTTTTTTTTTGAAGCCAAATATTATATTGGTTTTGTACTGTACTATTATAAAGATATTCATTTATTGATCTGTCCCACCGACACATTCAGATCCCTTTAAAGTTGTGGAAGATATTTTTTCTATATGGTCATAATTCTCTCCTTCGGTTCAAACGGTAATTTTATTTTTTTAAATCTCATTTTGGATCTTCAATTTCTTAAAATGTATTTTAATTTCTATATTTACAACATAAAATCATTTTGAACCTTATATTGCTCATAATCACAACCTACATAAATTGAAGACTAATATAAGGCAAGTGGATATTAGATGAAAAAAATAATATAACAAGGACAGCAAATATTTCTTTATAAAAAAATTCAAAGTATTTTTTTCCTTTGAAAGTTTAGAGATTAAAAAAAATTGAAAATTGAGAGACTAAAAGAGACATTTTAAAGAGACATTTTAAAGTTCAACTTAAATGGAACAAACTTGAAAATTCAAACACCAAAATAAAATTTTAACTTTTTTTTTACTTCAACATATAGAAGCAAGGATTCAAATCTTTGAACTTTAGGCCAATGGAACACTTACTTTTGTTGATATCAGTATTCAAGTCAAGATTAACAAAAACATCGGTAGAAAATTGGATGAAACTCATTATCTCTTAAATCATAAGTCTTCTTGACCACTAGGCCAACTCATAATTATTTTGGCTGATGATACATGCATTAACATGTTCTCTTTTTTATTATACCTATGAATATTTAGACTAACTTACATACACCTCAATTATTCTCACAAGAAAACTACCTAACTATAATTGGTTGTCAAGATAATTCACCATAGAATGAACACGTAACTTCTCATACAAACTTGAAAGTTAGAGTAAACTATAACTGAACCTCTAAAAAAACTACAATGTCTAAAATGGTAATTTAAAATAAAAACTATCAAGAATATCTATGAGATCTAAAGGTATAAAAAGAAGACAAGAGGCTAAGGAAAAAGCATGGGAAATAATGAGGCAACATTCAATAATGGAACCAAACAATAAAGACAAGAGAGTAAAAAGAGAGACTAACTTGTAATGTGTGGGAGAAATGGCTTGAAAGAAAACCCTAGTTCTTGAAACATCAATGTTCTTATCAACCCAATCAGCCCAAGTTCTCAGCCCCTTCTCCATTGCAGCCAAGCGATCCATGTCCTGATAATATGATCCTCCAGATTCCATGTAATCCCACCTGAAAAACAAACACAATTTCAAAATCAAAATCAAAATCAAAGATTCAAACTTATTGTTCTTCAATCATGAATTTCTCAAGTTTGATATCAAACCCTTGCATAGATCCTGTGTGGCTCCACCAATGACCTGTGTTGAATGATATCACATCTGCACCTCTCCATGCATTTCCATTCATTGATATCTCATCCAGTTTCAGCACTCTCTTCCCATTCTCTATTTCTATGTCTACTAGATATGTTGCTTTGTAATAGTTCAAACTTAACTCGTATTCCTGCAAAAGTTTACTTCAATCTATCAACTAATATTAGATAGGGGTGTACAAAAAAACCAACCCAAGCAATCCGGATTGCCAACCAACACTCAATATTAGGGGTATGCACAGAAAAGCCAACAACCAGAGCAATCCAAACTGCCAACCAAAACATAAGGGTTGGATTGGGGTCGGATTATAATTTTTTTTTAACTTAGTGGGGGTCAAAGAATGAGTTAGATTGCTTCTCGACTCTTGAGCTGGCCAATATTAGCCCGTTCAAGTCCGTAATTATATATACACGTAAAATAATATAACAAAATATGTTTTCAGCATGTTAATTAGGAGCATGCACTAACAATATAGGCTGTTTAAGTTTAGTATCATGCAATTCTACTTTATTTTTATCACAGATTTATGAGCTATGTGGGCCTCAAAGAGAGAGGATAATATTTCTATAGGTTGAGTTGCTCTAAAACATAAGGTTGGGTGGGTTGAATTCAGATTGGTCCAAAAAAATTGCCCAAATCCAACCTAACTCTAACCGTTGACACATGCTTTACTTTCAGAGCATATTTTAGTGGATAAACATCAATAATCATCTTGCAAAGAGCTAGAGATTCTAAGTTGTAATCCAAAAATGTCAAAACCAACCAGATATCCAGATTGAAATCACCAAGATGTATGAGTTTTGAAGGATAAAAATGGCTACTCACCAAGAAGCTGAAAGTTGAAAGAGGCTCTCCTCTAATCATCTGAGTAGGCGTTTGAGGAGCAGATTGTAAGACCAAACAAATCAACGACTCCCATTGATTTCTCCCCAACGAATCACCAACAAACAACACAGTCCTACCTCTCATCCTCATCAAAAACTCAACCCCATCGAACCTTAAATCAAAACACTACAACAAGATTCATCAAAATGTAAATGACAAACAAAACAAATAAACAAACAAATAAAAAACCAAGATGATGACTATATAAGAAGAGACAACACATCCAGATTCCAAAGTAGACAATATCATATCAATGGAGAGTGGAAGTTCATTGTCCTTGACAAGTTGGTATAAGAGCCAAGCTCTTAACTTATCGATTTGGGAGAAGACTCCCGATATAGAAACAATGGGTGTACAAAGTATCTCGCATTGCTAAGTTAGGAGTAAGATTTAAAGTATATAAGGATGGACAACTCCATTCATATAAGGCCTTTTATGCCCAAAAACAAAATGGACAATATTATATCACTGTGAGTTCGCAATCAAAGATATATTACACAAAAGGGGGTTTACGAATCCTGACCTTGGGAGCTCGCAATCCAGTGGCTGCCATCGATACTTCAAGTAATTAGAATCGGGTCGGCCATAAACTTGGCAATTAAACTCAGGATCGATGAAGGGACAGTTAGAAGATTGGTAAAGTGGATAAGAATCATCTCGAACCCAAGTTCCAGCGAACAGAGCACAGCTGCTCTGGTTGTATTGAAGGGGCTGCCGCTTGTGGTGGTAGCTGTTGCGGTTGTGATGCTTCAAACTGAGTATCAAAGCTGAAGAAGCTAAATGGAGTTGAAGCAAAAACATACACAATGTTGCCAAAGAAAGCCAAAACCCCAAAAACCCCATTGAAGCTGCTTGAGGGAGGAGCTAAAAAGAGATGGGGTTTTTGAATCTTTTGATGATTTTGGAAGATGGGTATTGTGAAATGTTGGGAATGGGGAAATGGGTTGGGTTGGATTAGGCTAATGGAGAAAGGGAGTGAAAGAGAGAGAGAGTTAATGGGAGCCAGAAGGGCAATGGTGCAGAGGGCAATATGGGCCTAAAAGGGTTTGGAATTTGAATGGTGAATTTTTTTTGTTGTGGAATTTTGAGATTTTGGTTTGCTTGTGGTTTGATTGAAATTGGCTTTTGGTGAAAAGGGGAAGGAAGCAAGTAATTGAAAGGCACATGTTCTTTGCTTTGTTCAACACCTTGAACCTTAACTTTGTTCTTCTTTTTTCCCTCAAAAAAATGTTATTAAATGTTGCGTCTAGGTTTGTACTTCTCTAACAATTTCATGTTTAAAATATGGTTAAAAAGAATATGGAGCTTCAATTTCCATGTTTGAGTGTATTTTAGGCAAGTTTGTGCACATATCGACAAATATCACACGACATATCGTCGGCCTCTACATCATTTAGATGTCAAGGAAATCGATAGGAAATAACTCTAAGATAGGTGACAACTACGAATTGAATTCATCACTTTTTAGGTTCCCAAACTCTTTTGACTACTATGACACTTTCATATTTGTGTATATTTTTTTCTTATATCCATGATTACTATTCAGACTACCTTACATGTACTTCGACTATTTTTATGAGATAAACTGTTTGATCCTATAACATTTTGTGGATTCATGGATTAAACTAATAACCTTTTGGTTCATAAGACTTGATCACTAGGCCAACTTATGAATCTTGTCTTTTGTCTTTGATCTTATAATATTTTTAAAAAATATGGTATGTCTTTGAATTTCCGATTTTGTATCTAATACATAATTGAACTTTATGGATCTCTTCATTTCAAATTTGTGTTTACTAGGTCTCTTACCTATTCAAACTTTTACAAACTTAACAAATGTCTAATAGAATCCTACACTTTTAATTGTGTCTACAAAAACTCATTAGTGTTAAAAATGTCGAATAGGTCTAGGACATACTAAACATAAAGTTGAAAATTAAGGATTTATTGGATACAAAATTTATAGTATAAATGTTTGATGATTTTTTTTTCTTTTAATTCAACAACATTCACTTTTGAATGGATTCAAATTCATAATCTTTTAATTACTAGATTATACAAAATAAAATCAAAACTCTCCTTCTTTTGATTAAAATAAATTAATTCTAAAAGTTTTTTTATACTATTACTGTTGTTGGCAATGAAACAAAAAAGTTGTTGATTGAAATAAATTTAAACCCATTTTTAAATTTATCACCTAAAACACGAAGGAATAGTATTTCTCCTTTTTTTTTCCTTTCTTTTTTTGCCCTCTGTTCTGCACTTTCCTCCTGCAACTTTTTATAATTTCAACCTCTTATTTACTAACTTTATGTTTAAAAAAGAGTTAATAGTTGAAAAAAGATATTTTTCCCTCAAAAGTAAAATATAGAATCAGGTTCGATTAGATTTTAAATTAAAGAAAGATAGTTAACTAATTCTAATAGTAATCTTTGTAGTTTGGCTCTAGGAACATATAAAATTAAATACATCAAAAAATTTATTCAGTCTTCTTGCTTACAAAAAAATATATGTTAAATAAAAAGAGCATGGCGGTTTTATATACGTCCTATAAGTTCAAATCCTCCTTCCTAAATGTTATTAAATTTAAAAACATATATGTTAAAAAATACTAAGCCTCCATTTGATTAAAAAACATCTACTCAAATTCTCTCCATATAATTCATCTTTCTTTAAAAAAATATGTGAATCCTAACCAACTTTAAAAAACCAAAACAAGTATTTGGAAACTATTTTTTATACTTTTCAAATTTTAGTTTGATTTTTAAAAACATTAATAAAATGTAAATATCAAAATAATGAAAACTAAATATTTGAGCCGTAATTATAAACTTAAATTTTAAAAATAAAAAATCAAATAATTATCAAACGACCTAAAAATTAATTTTATTTTGATAATTGTTAGTGTAAGTTAAGCTTTTGGTTAGTTAGTTGATTGAGTGTTATTTGTAGAACCAACAAAAACACTAGCTCATAGGCATGAATTTGAATTCCTCTATCTCTAATTGTTATACCTAAAAAAATTTAATTTTAGTCCACTAAAACTTAAAATTTGCCTTCATAATAAATTGTCTCGTTAAGTTTTCATAAAACAATTACTCTATTACCTTAGAAATAATTTTTAGACATATAAATCTTATTCTCTTCAATATTAAAATTATTATTATCATCATTAAATAAAAATGAACTTCATTACCACCTAAAACACAACTACCTTTTTGAAAGGGACGGTGGCCTAATGATTTCATTGTAAGGTGAAAATTTAATTCAAAAAACTCAACACCATGATCACAGATTCAATCCCGAAAATTGATATTTAGCAAAATCGAAAATATATATTAATTATTATTTATATTACTAGCTAAATCGACTTTGGCCTAATTAGATAGTTGGCATCTTGATGTATTAATAACCATGAGATATGTGGTTGAAATCCCGTAATCCCCATTGTACTAAAAATAAATAAATTTACTAGAGTAAATAAAACCACTTGGAAAAAGAAAATTAGTAAACGTTAAAACATAATTGATATCAATGAATATTGTCACCTACTTTCTTGTAATACAATATTAAAACGTATTAATATTTATATATGAAAATAATTTAGAATTTATCTATAATTATTTTGTAAAAAGAATTCATCTGTACGATAAAAAAAAAACGACAGTTGGGAGATACCTAGTGGGTTTGAGCCCAGCCCATTGCTCATCTTCAAAGGCCCATATTTTCAGCCCAAGAATTTTGCCCTAATAATATTTGATCTTCTTCTTCTTCCACAAATCTCTCCTTCACGAATCTTCTCGTACATTTCTCCACACAGAGCTTCGCATTTCTGTTCGCAATCTTCTGAGATCTTCTCTTTCGGTACTATCTCTTTCTTTAATCTTCTTTTTTAGTTTCAGTATATTCTAATTCCAGATTTGCATTGATTTTCTATCTTTTGTTCTTACTGCTACTTTTCCGATCTCAATCTATGCATTTCTTTGAATTTCCTTTTGATTTGAGCCTCTGATCATCTGTTTTTCTCTTTATTCTACTAGGAGTTGTTTTGATTGATCCCACTACTTCATCAACCATGTTTCGTAGTGTATATGATTGTTGTTGTTTTTAATTGAAATTATTTCCCTTAGATTGTCACTGGAAATAAGAGCCTCTATATGCTTTGTACTTCATGTGCTTGATTTAATAAGTTCTAGAAAATGTTCTGCTGGGTGAAACAAAAATGTTTTCAAAAGGTGGAGGATTTTAAGGAACTGTATTATTGTCTTCTTTAGCTGTTTTTATATGTAGTATAGATATGGATTGAGAGGTGTTGGATTGAAAATTTAAGCTAATCTCATAATTTTAGTACAAACTTGTTGGTGGCTTTGAAGGAGAAGAAGAAATGGGGAGGGGATATGGGTGCTCGAGTTGAGTTTATTTTTCGGTGTTTCGAGTTTGGAATGAAGTAATTGATTCTGTTATTTATAGGGTTAAGATTTGAGTTGGAAAAAAATGAAGGAGAGGAAGAAGAAAAGAAGGTAGAGAGTGACAGTTTGTTGCTAGGAGTTTAGGTTACCAAAAATTATATACAAACTAATTGATAGATGCATAATTGCTAACCTTCTAACTTACTCATTTACTTCTATACTATCAACTTGAGTATAGCTCAACTAGTAAATGCATATATAATTTACTAAAGGGTCGCCCGTAATTTTGTAATGTTTCCAGTTAACTCAGTAATTTTTTTTTGATATCCATGACTATCCATGCCAGCTTGCCCGAACCTCCACTAATGTTTGAAGATATATTGTCTGATCTTACAATATTTGGATGTTAAGGAAATTTGTAAAAAATTAATTTTTAGGTAGGAGGCCACCATGGGTTAAATCCATTTAAATCATTCACTTGGTATTGGAGAAACTCCAACTTCGGTGTGAATGTATATACCGCTGTATTTAGGATGCAATTTATTGGTTTTTAGAGTAGCTTTATATGAAGAGTGAAATTTGTAGTTTAAGTCTAGTCCTGTTGTTCAGATATTCATTACATTTAGCCTGTGCTTCAATTTCAATGACCAAATATCATGCTACTCTAATGTTCGAGTATGCTTGAAAAATGATCTGCATCAGTCATTTAGACTTAGACCTGTTATTTGTTTTAGTTGCTACAGCACAACCAGAATGATTTCATTCTCATTGTGAATTGATCGAGCAATGGTCTTATTGCTCGTTGGCTCGATGTGATTCTATGTCATCGATCTATGAATTAGAAAGATACAAACATAGTTATAACATTCTCTAATTGCTACTCTTCAATCCGTTTTGTGTGGCTTAATTCATACTGTTTATTTTTCTTACAAGTCTTCAGATTTCCCTTAATTTCAAGTTCGAAAATACAACTGCAGGTAACAAATTTTACTGGAACTTTTGAGAGCTTGTAGGAGTAGCAAAAAAACATGGCGAAACATCATCCGGATTTGATAATGTGCAGAAAGCAGCCAGGAATCGCCATTGGTCGGCTCTGTGAGAAGTGTGACGGGAAGTGTGTAATCTGCGATTCATACGTCCGTCCCTGCACGCTTGTTCGGGTTTGCGACGAATGCAATTATGGGTCTTTCCAAGGGCGGTGCGTGATATGTGGGGGAGTGGGAATTTCAGATGCCTACTACTGCAAAGAGTGTACACAGCAGGAGAAAGATAGAGACGGATGCCCAAAGATTGTTAACTTAGGGAGTGCAAAAACAGATTTGTTCTATGAACGTAAGAAATATGGGTTCAAGAAACGATAGTGTTAAGAAAAAAGATGGATCTTTCTCATTGTAATCTGATGGATTTCTGATTTCTAATCTCAAACTTTATAAGACTTGTATGTATCTTCAGATGGGTCAGAATGAGAATTGTTTGATGAGTGACAGAACCAGGGCTGGGAATTGAAAACTTCATTGATTTTGTTGCGTTGATATCGATAGGATCCCCACCAATCATAGACATGACCCTGACC
>JBBMKA010051270.1:6119-19273 GCA_037833695.1 Sechiopsis laciniata
CATATATTATTATGTTTTTTTAGAATAAATTGGGGGAAGGGGATCAACAAACCCTACATTGGGGTCACAACTGCTCTAGTTGGATCATATATTATTATGTTTTTTTAGAATAAATTGGGGGAAGGGGATCAACAAACCCTACATTGGGGTCACAACTGCTCTCAAATAATATGAGAGCCAAATACCAATTTCTGAGCTCGAACTTGTGACCGTGGTGTTGAAATAGATTAACATCAAATAAGATAACCAACTATACCACTGACCCATTCGATTTAATTATTAATGTTTATGGTTATTAATGTTCTCTAATGAAATTATTATTATTATTATTAGTATATAAATATATATATTTGAAGATCACATAATTTATCAAAATAATAATAATTATTATTAAAGTATTATTATTACTTATTGTTGTTATAAACAATGTCTTTTAGATTTCGCCTTTGGTTTTATTATAAACATTATCTTATGTGAACAATCCATTTTGTTCAAATGTATGAATCAATATTAGTCCACACAAGAATAAATTCATATATTTAAGCAATGATAAAGCAAATAGTTCAATAGATATGTTCATTAAGATATAATGTTCAAAGATGGTATAATGTGTATAATTTTAAGTGACTACCCATAGGAGTGCCTATAATTATGTTGTTTATATCCTAAAATATTGTTTTTTTTCCTAAATAGTTGAATCTCTATATGCAGTTAACATACCATCAACTCTTAACTCAATGACTACGTCTATTATAAAACTCAATGGAACAAACTATTTAGAATGGAAAGAGAAAGTTGAGTTTTCCTTAGGATAACTTGAATTGGACACAACTTTTCTTAAAGAGAAGCCAACTTCACTCACTAATGAAAATACTCTTGAGGAATATAAGCTTCATAATGATTGGGAACGATCTAATAGACTAAGCATAATGTTCATATGAATGGTAATAGATATCAATACCAAAACCTCTTTACCAAAAATTTATAAGTGCAAAAGAATATTTGTAAGCCATTGAAAATCGCTTCAAGACACCAGATAGATCCCTCGCTGGAAATCTTATGCAGATCATATAACCATGAAGTTTGATGATTCTCGCTCAATGAGGGCTCATGTCATTGAAATGATCAACATTGTTGCCAAACTTAAGAATTTGGGATTGATTATAGATGATGCATTTCTCGTTCAATTCATCCTGACTAGTTAACCTCATCGGTATGAACCATTCAAAATTCATTATAACACTAATTTAGAAAAGTGGAGTTTGAATGAATTGAGTAACAAATTAGTTCAAGAGGAGTTTAGACAAGGTCAAAGGATTAAAGTTGCTCATTTCATTCAAAGAGTTGAAAAACAATTTGGGAAAAAGAATAATTCAACCTATAAAAGGGGACCACCCAAATTTGATAAATCTTCTTAATCATCCACGAAGAAAAAGAAAGATAATGCTTTCAAGTTCTACAAGAAATCTGGACATTACCAAGTGAATTTCGCTAAACGTAAAGCATGGTTCGAAAAAACCGAAATCCTATGGGTTTCGTAAGTCATTTCGAATCAAATCTTACTAATGTGCCTTCTTCTACTTGGTGGATTGATACAGATGTTAACGTTCATGTTTTGATTCTATGAAGGGATGCATTACGATCCATACGGCAAACCTAAGAAAAATTTTCATTTTTATGGGGAATAAAGACAAAACTCTAGTTGAAGCTATTGTAACTTTTCGTCTTATTTTAGATAGCGGTTGCTAGTTCAACTTATGTCAATCTCTTCATGTACCATATATTTCTCGTAATTTAATTTCAGTAAACCTACTTGATAAATTTGGATAGTCATTTGAACTAAAAAATGACAATTTCACTTTGTTTAAAAAGTCTAGTCTTATTGGTTCTGGAAGTTTAGTTGATGGACTTTATAAACTTCATCGTAAACATCAAGATGATGAAATCCATCTCACCTTGCATGATAAAAAAAATAAAAGGTAAGTCATCTAAAAAGGACTCTTACTTCTTGTGGCATGAAAGGTTGGGTCATATATCTAGTGAAAGAATCAAACAATTAGTAAAAGATGGTGTCTTTTTTTAGCTAGACTTTACTAATATTACAACTTGTGTTGATTGTATTAAAGAAAAAACTACGAAAAATACAAAGAAAAATGCCACAAGAAGTACCAAACTTCATGAAATAATACATACAGACATTTGGGGACCTTTTAATGTTCAAACTTTTGGAGGAGAGAAATATTTCATCACTTTTATCAATGATTATTCACGTTATTGCTATCTTTATATGTTACATGAAAAATCTCAGTTTGTGGATGCTATACAAGAATTCATTATTGAAGTCGAAATGCAACTAGAAAGAAAAGTAAAAATTATTACTATAGATAGAAGTGGTGAATTCTATGGAAGGTATGATGAAACAGGACAATAGCTTGGACATTTTGCTAGACTTCTCCAAAATATGGAATTGTTGTCTGGTACACAACGCCTAGATCTCCATGATAGAATGGTGTACCTAAAAGAAAAAATCATACATATATGAAAATGGTTAGATCAATGATGAGTCATGTCAATTTACCTGTATCCTTATGGATGGATGCATTATGGAAAGCTATTTACATCTTAAATAGGGTTCCAAGTAAAGTCGTTCCAAATACTCCTTTTGAAATTTAGATAGGATGGAAACCGAGTTTAAGACATCTCCAAATTTGGGGTTGTCAAGCTTAAGCTAGACTTTACAATCCAAATGAAAAGAAATTACATTTTAAGACATTCACCGGTTACTTTATTGGTTACTCAGCAAATCCAAAGGATATAGGTTTTAATGTTCTAACCATAGTATGAGTTGTTAAAACCAGTAATGCCAGATTCTATGAAAATGGTGAATTGAGTGGGAGTACAAAAGAATAAGAAGGGGCCATTAATGAAATAAGGGTACCCATCCTTTTATCCTTTCTTTCAAAAGATTTAAGAATCACACCCTTTGTTGAACCGGTTCACAATGAGAAAAATCTAATAAATGATTACCAACTTCATCATGAGATTATCACCAATCAAAATGATAGTGAAGCACCACAAGAATCAACCTTCGAAGATATTAGAGATAAAGAAGATCTATTATTCCGGATGATTATTTTCTTTACTTAATAGAATCTGAAGGGACTAAGGATCTAATTTCTTATTCACAAGCCATTAATAATGTTAATTCAATAAAGTGGGTTGATTCCATGAAAGATGAATGGAAATCTATGAATTGTAATCGAGTATGGAAAGTCATTTTATTGCCTCCAGGTCAAAAAGTAGTAGGTTGTAAGTGAGTTTTCAAGACAAAACGTAACTACAATGGTAAAATTGAACGGTATAAAGCTGACTTGTTTTCAAAGGTTTTAGTTAGATAGAAGGCATTGACTATGATGAAAATTTTCCTCCTTTTCTAGGAAATATTCTCTTAGAATTATCATGGCATTAGTAGCTCATGATGATCTCGAGTTACATCAAATGGGTGTGAAAACTACTTTTCTAAATGGAGACTTTGAATAAGATATATGTGCCAACTTGAAGGCTCCATATTGAAGGGCACAAAGACATGGTTTACAAACTTAAGAAATCAATCTATGGACTGAAACAAGCTTCGAGACAATGGTACCTAAAGTTTCATGAAATCATTACTGCTTTCGATTTCACTAAAAACTTAGTTGACCCTTATATATATCTCAAGATCATTAAGAGCAAGTTCATAATTTTGGTTTTGTATGTTGATGACATATATTAGCTAGCATACATCTTGGTCTACTACGTGAAATTAAAGATTATCTCTCAACAAATTTTGAAATAAAAGATATGGGTGAGGCTTCCTATGTGATAGGTATAGAAATACTCTGTGATAGATCACAAAAAATTATAGGATTGTCTTAAAAAGCGTACATTGATAAAACCCTTAAGAGATTTGGCATGACAGATTGTTCCTCTAGTCCTGTCCCACTGCATCAAGGAGACACACTTGTTCTTGAGCAATGTTCAAAAACTCTTATAGAAAGAGAAGAAATTGCCAAATATCCTTATGCATCTCTTGTGGGGAGCTTAATGTCTTCACAGGTCTGTCCAAGGTTTGATATTAGTCATGTGATTGGTATGTTGGGTAGATTTCAAAGTAACCCAAGAATCACTCATTGGAAAGTTACAAAGAAAGTACTGAGTTACCTAAAAGGCACGAGAAATTATATGCTCACATATAGAAAATCAAGTCACCTATGAGTGACTGGTTATTCAGACTCAGACCTACGAGTGAAGTGCAATATCATGGAGAAGCCAAAAATCTAAATTGCTTTTTGGAACCACTATGATGGTTGAATATGTGGCATGTTTTGAGGCTTCAATTTAAGGAACATGGCTACGTAATTTTTTCTCACAGTTTGAAACTTTAAATTTCATCTCTAAGCCACTAATGTCTATTGTAACAATGAAGCTGCCACCTTTTTCTCCAAACATGATAGGATATTCAAAACACATGGACCTAAAATACCTATTATTGAAGCAAGATGTTAAACTAAAGAAAATTTTTGTAGAGTCGATAAGTACAGACTTACAAGTGGTAGACATATTTACGGAAGGGCTACCTTTAAAAACTTTTTAGGGATAAACTGAAAGCATGGGTCTTGCAGATAGTTCCTAAATATTTTCTATGACATTTAATTTTATACTTATACATGTCAATTATTGAAATCTTACTATTTTTTCCTTACATCTATTATTTCTAATTTCTAATGTGTACACATTTATGTTTATATGACAACAAAAATAATCTTTACTTTAAGACATTATGTGACCATGAAGTTAATCTCATTTATAGCCTAGTTATGAAAGTTGTTAATGTTGTAGTACATGGAAGTAAGCATGTTGTAGAATAATGTGCACACGCTGACTTCCATTGACAACTAGATTAGTCATGGCACTTATGATAACAAACTTTGAAGTTTTTAGTATATCACTCACGCCTTATAATTTTATAATAAAAACACTTATGGATTTTCTTATCAACCAAGTGGGAGACTGTTAGAAAATTATAACATTTTATTCTTAATTAAGAAATGAAACTTTTATTCTCCTTTAACATGGTCTGTTAAGAAAACATGTTTTCGATTTCATATGTTGTAGAAATGTTTATAAGAGTTTTATTTCTCTTTAATTTATGTCTCTTTAAGTTTATCCTTTATGAATAGTTAAATGCTTATGAGATATAAGATTACGTTTATGAGATGTACGTTTATGAGATACAAGGTTATGAGATATACTATCAGCCCGTATATTTTGGAATATATTGATTATTCTAGGATAATACATTTGTTTGGAATTTCATCTAATTTAGGAGATTCTTTTATTCTGTTGCAATATTTTATATTCTGTTACAAATATTATGCACTTGTATTTTTGTATATATACAAATACCAATTCATGAAAAAAGGAAACAACTATTAAATTCTTTAATTCCTATATTTTGCTTTAGATTTTATGGGACTAGAGCTGTGTTTTTTATCACTGGCCAAAAACATGGGAGATGAAAAAAAATCATCACAACCAAATCCTCTTTATACTATTGCTTCAAATGATAATCCAAGAACAGTCATATCTCACGTTGTTCTCAAATGGCCAAATTATGAAGAATGGGCCAAAGGATTTTGAGTTTCGTTGGGCGCAAAACGAAATTTGGGATTCATTAATAGTGTTGTTCATCAGCCTAAAGATGACTCTGTTGATCTTGAAGATTGGTGGACATTTAATCATATGATTATCGTTTGGATCTTTAATACACATAAGCACTCATTCTACCATCTCATACTGTGACACTGCTAAAGAATTGTGGGATGATATTAAACAAAGTTTCTCATTGAGAAATGGCATTAAAATCTATTAATTGAAGTCAGAGATAGCATATTGCAAACAGAGGAGTGGAGAATCTATTATGGAATACTAAAGGAGATTGAAGAAATTATAGAATGACATTAATGATTTTGATGCCCTACCCTCATGCTCATACTCAGGCTGTAAATGCGACTTGAATAAAGTTTATTGCAAATGACGCGAAACTAATCAGGTACATGAATTTCTAATGGGTCTTGAGACTTATTATGTCAATGTTCGATCAAATTTTTTAGGTGTCGAACCTTTACTGTCTCTTCACACCGTGTACTCGAGACTTTTGCAAGAAGAGGAAGTTCGCCTTTTGACTCGGCGAATGACAGAAACACCTGCATCTATGGCTTTTGTTGTTCAAGGTAATGCACCTCAATGCTCAAAGACTAGAGGGGTTGCACGTTCTTCACTAAAATGCAATTTCTGCGATAAGTCTAGGCATGTCGAGGATCATTGTTAAGAGAAACATGGGTATCCAGAAGGCCGAGAACCAATGCGTTCTGGGGTAGGCTCCAATAAAGATGAATTAGGTTCATTGTATGATTGTCAACCAGACAAAGTCAAAGCCCTTTTTAGTGTGGTATTAGCCACTACGAATCATGTTTGAATGAATGGTAAGGGTAGTCATACTTGGATTGTTGACAGTGGTGCCTCGACTCATGTTTTGTTATGATGAGAATTTGTTTGTTTCATGTCAATCTATCTGTCCCATTCGAATTGGTTTGCTTAATGGTGTTAGTATTGAAGCGACTAAAGTAGGGAATGTGAAGATAAATGATGATCTTGTTTTGACGAACGTGTTGTTTATTCCTGTATTCAATTGCAATTTGTTGTCAACTTCTCATTTCTGCACAAAAATTAGACATACAATTCACTAACTATGAATGTGTTGTACAGGACTATATCATGAAAATGACCATTGGTATGGGTAAGTTGATTGATGGGCTTTATTACTTGAAATTTGAGGAACCAACTCATGTTAATGTCATAATAGGGACAGAGACTATGGAACTGTGGTACAAACGACTGAGACACCCATCCCCATAAGCTTTGGAGCTTCTACCTCAAGTTAGTAGAATAAAGAATAATTTCAAAAATAAACCTTGTGATATTTGTCATAGGGCTAAGCAAACTTATAATATATTTCTATTAAGTGAAAATAAAGCAAATAATTTGTTTGAATTGATCTATCGTGATGTTTGGGGTCCGTATTATGAGAATTGTGCTTGAAACTCTCGATATTTTTTTGTTACTATTGTGGATGATTTTTCAAAATGTGTGTGGATATACTTAATGAAAACCAAAGATGAGGTGGTTTGTTTAATGTTCCATTTCTTTGCCTTGATTGATCATCGGTTTGGAAGAAGAGTTAAAATTATGAGGAGTGATAATGGGACTGAGTTTAAAGGTCTTAGTAATTATTTTCGTGAACATGGCATCATTCACCAAACCTCAAATGATAAAACACCTTAACAAAATGCTAGAGTATAACACAAATGCCGTCGTATTCTTAATGTTGCTTGTGCTCTACGCTTTCAAGGTTATTTGCCTATTGATTTTTGGGGTGAATGTGTGGTAGTTGCTGCATATTTGGTCCATAGAACTCTTTCTCGTGTGCTTGAAGGAAAGATGTTGTGTGAATTGCTTTATGGGCACGTTCCTAGTCTTAGCTCTATTAGAGTTTTTAGGTGTTTGTGCTATGCTAAGAACCTTAATCCTTGTAACAAGTTTAACAGTCATAGTCGTCGTTGTATCTTTCTTGGGTATCCTTTTTTAAAGAAGGGATGACACTTGTTTGAACTTGACATATTGGAGTATTTTCAATCACGAGATGTAAAATTCTTTGAAGATATTTTTCCTTTGAGGGATCAAGAAGAATTGAAGCCCTTCATTCCTCATATTCTGATGAAATTTGTCCATCATTTGATGATGATGATGCTCATTGTACAGTTATAGATGTTGAAGGTAATCAATTTGGCTATATGCAACTTGATATTGTACAACAAGAGCAGCTGCAGCCTGCTATCACCGATAACCCCTAAGAAAACTACATAATGTTGATGTTGTCTCCTCGCCATAGCAGCAGATCCTAGAAGGTGTCAGCTCGTCTCAATAGCATGATGATGCAATACAAAATGGTTCTATTGAGGTTGAACAAAATGAGATGAGTAATGATCCAAATAAGACTATTTTAGATGATGATGTGCTTGGTCATGGCAAATGTGAGAAAATTTGAGAATATTCACTATAAAGACTTTATTCAATGGCACAATATTCCCAAGAAAACTAACACGACATTGATTCCCCCGAAAGCTTCACCCATGTCAGTCCAAGTCTCAGGTACTCCTTATCTTATAGCACATTATGTGAATTGTAACATTTTCTCTGTTACAAATCGTCAGTTTCTCGCAACTGTTTCTGCTGAAATGGAGTTGATATCTCTCAAATAGAGCATAAGTTAGGCTACTTTAATTTGCATTTTTTTAAGGTTTGGGGAAAATAATTGAATAGTTAAGAACAAATTGCGAGTAAAAATGCTAGAAGTCACATACATTCATGAATAAGCATAACAAAGGCCAAGCATTGCGTTTTAAAGTAAAAGAATGAATAAATTATGCTAAAAGATGTTATACAATGCAGAAGCGCAGAAATAGGATGTTCGTGAACAAACTTGATGTGAACGACGAAAGGCAAAAGCACATAAAGCATTCAAAGCAGTTACGTTCGAGGAATCACGCCAATAAAGAAAGAACGAAGAAATCAATCAAGAAATCAATTTCAGCGTTGATCAAGAAATTCTAGCGATAATCAAGAGATTCCAGCATTAATGAAGATATCCCACCTCATTCGAACTTGCTATCCAAGCAAATCACTCTATTTACAGAAGGTAAGAAATTGGTCGGTTGGCCAGAAGACAATTCACATGGAGTAGACTACCATACAGAATACAACTGTTGGTGTTCGTAGGATCTAATGACAAGGAATCTGCCATCCTCGTAGCCACACCAATTCCTTTTTTTTGTTATTTCTTTATTAATTAGGAGTAGTTCATAGATCTGTAGCTAACTTTAAGTAATGATAATTCAAACTTTTCATTATCACTTGTTGCTTCTTTCTATGTTTCATTAGGTTAGAAGCTTTTGTAAGAATTCGTATGTAGAATACGTGTTAGGATTTCGAGTAGTTGGATTTTACATTGCTGCATTTTTATTTTTTAAGTATATGTTGATTAGCTACCCAAGTCTGTTAACCATTAGTTAACTAGGAAGAGGGAACTATTAGGTGATCCAGTATGCTACGATAGGTTTGATTGTGAGGTCTCTCGCATCATTTAAGGGGTTAGGAAAAACACTACTATCGCAAGCATCACCCAGAGTTAAGTATGAAGAACTATAGTGGAAGCTAAGTTTGCCATAAATCAATTAGTGCAGAAGTACTCATTAGAATAGGGAAGCATGAAATCTAACTTACCATTATTGCATGATTAGCATCTGCTGCATCCACAATTTTACCATTGCTTATTTACTTTGATTTAGAGTCTTCAAAAACCCAAACAATTACCAACTTTATTTTACCTATTCGACATAACTCTTAAGTTAGTAAAGTTAATTCTAGACATCAATCCCTATGGAGAATGATAAAATAAATACTTATCACTTGCTGCATTTCTGATGACGTATACTTGCGTGAAAAAGATTCCGAAGTCGATACTTAGCAATAGGTTACGCTTAGAAATTATTCATCATATATCTGCCTCAAAAAATTTTAGATCAAGTTTTTGGCGCCGTTGTTGGGGATTGATTATTTAGAGTTAGGTCTATTAATTAAAAGTAATTTTTATTGTCAAAAAGTTGAAAACTTGTATTTCGGGGAAACTTAAAATTCAAGGCGCAACAACCAATAAGGAAGAAGTCCCAATATATCACCACAAGCAACAATAGAGGAAGATCGCTTACAATCATTTTACGAGCCAATATTGGAATAAAAACATCACTCCACCGCAATCATGTTTTCGTCAACAATCAGGCTATATAGAGGAGCCACACACAAGAGATCTTTATTCAATGTATCCTAACTGGGAAATTCTGCCGTAGTTTGGGGGAGAACGTAGCAACTTCTTTCATGAACGATATAGTTCACAAAGAGAATACGGCATAATGAACCATGGGAATCCAAACGTCATGACCCTGGGTATCCAATGTACAAGCATGAACAATCGCTGAAGAACGTGATCATGGAAGAAGATATACTACGAATGTCGAGCTTGGATGATATAAAAAGGCATCATTCTAGCACCCCAAGAACCAAAATGCGAGTTAAAACCCTCTCTAGGAGAAACACTCAGAGAAAGCATAGCCAGAAGAGGAGTTACAAAATAGGACAATATATTTCTAAAGGCCAAAGTACTTAAAGAGACAATAGCAAACCAAATCAACTATGAGCTAGAACCTTCATGAGAAGATCTCATGCTAGCCATCATAAAGAGAGATGAAAAAGCCATAGCTTTAAGGCACGCAGTAGAAGACAGTGAGTAGAGGATGCAATATCAGCAACAGGAAGATGCATGGGAAAGGATTACCACTCCAGTAATTCCAGAAGCTAACAATAGGGAAGAAGTTGTGAGGGAAAAAGGAAAAAGTTCCAATAGTGGTACTATGCAAATCCTAAGTGATGAAATGCAAGGTGAGAATGAAAATTCTCTACAATTATGCTCCATGGATGATGAGTCTGCAGTTACAGTTATTAAAGAGATTATGCCTCAACCTACCAAGGAAGAGGAAGAAAAAAAAAAACTACAGGATAATACAAATAGGTTTGAGGACAGCGGAATACCAGAAATGGTGCTCGAGGTTTTATTGTTATCATGCCCCCTGATGCATCATGAATTAATCAGTTGAGGAAATGACTTAAGGACTAATCAATTGAGCTTCATCCTGACGCTCTGCACCTACTAAACCCAACAATAGTAGGAGGATCACACATTAAGGCGCATGACAAAGAAAAGAAGGAGCAAGCAATCAAAGATGGCGTCGCTCCAAAAATATATAAGTGGCCAAAATACGACCAACCCACATCAGACGAAATTCAACACAAAGGTTCCACCCAAGTCTTGCTCAGCAGTATTCCTGGAATCCAAAAAACTGGTATTTATGACTTTGTGTAATTTTCAACATTTTTTTTATTCTTCGTAATTTTAGAAAAATAATGTTTTTTTTTTCTTTCGTACGTTTTTCCTTTTTAGTTCGTTCCTATTTTTATTTGATTTTAGAAAGGAATGATGCGGAAATTAGAGCGAGATTCGTAAGAGCAAATTATAAGTTTCCTTCTGTGGTCATTTCCTTTTGTTGCACAAGGGTATTCGAATTTCAAATTTCCTAGAACCATTATATATACCATGTGAAGAAAGAAGACTATCACCATATTCTAGCCTGCATCGCAGAACCCTAGAAATTGCTCACAATCCTTCTTCTCTTTTACCTAATTGTGTCAAGTGGCAAAACATTTAGCAAGTCAATCATTGAATGCAAGCGACTTCGAGACTCAACGCCTTCAAAGCGTGGGGTCAAGGAATTATCTGCTGACGGATCGAAGTTCAAGAATGGAGAAAGTTTGCACCAACAATAAACTAGAAGGAGGAAGTTCTTTGGAAAGAAAGAAAGAAGTAAGAAGCATTTAGGTTACACTCAATATGTCATTGTCAGCAGCTAAGACGAAATGCCTCCTTTAGCAATAAAATACCTAAAATTAGTAGACATACTGGTAAAAGACTATTTGCGAAAAAGGGTAGACAAAAAGGCAGAAAGAGAAATCAAGAAGGAGCCTATGGATGAACGCGAGGAATCTATAGAAAAGGATTCTAAAGAATGCAAACCATACGAGAAGGAAGAGGAAAGAGAAGTGCTAGAAAAGGTGGAACGACAACCTCCACGATTTTTCCATATCAGAGTTCAATCACTGCGATATTGGTGTTATTGGAAACTCCAAGCACTATGATAAGAACAGTAAAAGAAGGCACAACCTTTGCGACTATCAGTGCGAATGACCATTATATAGTGCTGCGAAATAAAGTATTTAAGCGCGAACAAGAATTGGAGGGAATTTCAAAGGGAACTATTAAGAGAATTGGTGAGTTGGGATGGACAACATATTTCAAACCAGATAAGAATACAAGACTAGAGTGGGTGCGCAGTTTTATACGAACATGAATGAAGAAAAGCCAATCTTCTCAAGGATAGACGGTCAATTAATAGATTGCCAAGTGGTTGCATGGAATAAAACATTCGCACTCCCTAATGTTCCTGGAACATATTGTATGGAATTATTTGAGTCTCCTACAGAAGAGCAAATGAAATAATGTCGAGAGGTGATTAGAGTTGTAGGAAATGAATGGCAACCCAACGTCTTTCCAATCATTTTGGATTATAATGGACCTTCGCGATTGGCTGAGCCTCATCAAAACGTCAATCATTCTGTCAGCCAATGAGATTCTAGTTAGGAGAGATCAAGCACTGCTGCTCTATGCAATCGAGAGTAGGAAGGGCATCAATCTGGGGCAAATTCTAGAAATACAAATCCAGCGTTGCGCTGAAAGGATGCAAGATGTGGTGTGCTTCCCATTCTCCATAACGAAATTATGCATTGATCAGGGAGTCTGACCAAAAATTTGTGATGATGTTATACTCATCTGCCCAGTGAATTCTATCGAAGAAGTGCAGTGCAGAAAAGAGATATTATCCATAGACGAGCTGGCCAAAAGAATTGAGCAAATCTTCGTTTTAACACAAAGTTACTTTATTAATGCAAATGAGCGTGATGAGCTATTCATGAATGAAATTGTAGCACTGAAAGATTATTCCAAGTGGCCAGAATTCCCAAAGCACGTGATTGATGCGGAACACAGCAAGGCCAATGTGAAAAATTAGATGGAAGTCCCGCTCTCTCAACTTACCTTTTTAGCAATTATTTACCTTTTATTGCAGCATGCATTTCTTTTTAGTAGGTCGCACTTGTCTTTCAATATTCTTAGCATTTATTTCTAAAGGTGCATTTCATTTCAATTAGGATGCGATTTTGTTCTTACCTTAATAATATGATAGGAAGTGATTTTCCTTTTAAAGATCAGCACTAGCACTATGAATATTTTAAGTTTGGGGGTGAGGACAAGCTCGTAGAGTGAATTTGATTTTAGAGTGAATATATATATATATATATAGATATATATATATATATATATATATATATAG
>JBBMKA010051291.1:0-10077 GCA_037833695.1 Sechiopsis laciniata
TGAAAATATTACTAATTTAAAATTACAAAATATATTTAATTATAAAAGTGTTGAAAAATAAATTTAAAAAAAAAAAGGAAAAAAAATAGAGGTGTTATTTTAAACTCTTGTTTTGGTGGAGGGATTATTTTAAACCCTCCACCAAAATGAGGGTTTAAAATAATTCCTAGGGATTATTTTAGCCCCCAACAAACAAACACTTCCTTAAGAAGTTATTTTGAGTAGTTAAAAATTGAGAGTTGTAGTAAAAAACTCTTTTGGACGTGATTTTTGTGTAGATGAATTAGAGTATAAACCTTGTTTGGATGTAAATTTAAAATGAGTAGTTATTTTGAATAGTTAAAAAAGGAATGATTAAAAATGAATTATTTTGTTTGATTTGAAATGCATGATTAAAAATGAGTGGTAGAAATGATTGAGTAATTATAAATAAATAGTTAGAAATGAATAGTTATTTTTAATAGTAAAAATGAGAAAAAATTAATAAAAATTCGTTTAAATGTAGATTTTCAAAAAAGAATTAATAAATTTTTATCTAAATCCTACTTAACTATGTCAAAGAAAGACGAACACCTCCAAGACACTTGTACCAAGTAAATTACTAGGCGTCGAGGATTTAAGATAGCAGCAACCGATTTTGACGAAGATGGACTTGTGTAGAGACGTGACACAAAACAATTGTATCGCTTGGAAGTGTGTGGATACAAAACGAGGAGTTATTGGCAAACTCAAACGAAACCAAAACCAGAAATGGAAAATTTGCATTTAATGTCATTTTTGGCAACTGTATTTTTGTTTTCATCTTTCAATCCCTCTTTGGCTGTTGATTTCTTGACAGCTTCTCAAACCCTAAGCGATGGCAACAACAACAAAAACAAAAACAACAATACCCTGGTTTCTGAAAATTGGTCTTTCGAGTTAGGGTTTTTCAGTGCTGGAAATTCCAAGAACCGTTACTTAGGGATTTGGTACAAAAACATCCCCATTTTCACCGTTGTTTGGTCGCAAACAGAGAATCACCGCTCGATGATTCTTCTTCTGCTGTTTTGAGAATTGACGCCAAATTCAATCAAATTGTTCTCGTCCAGAAGGGTGTTGTTATTTGGTCGGCAAATTCGTCAAAATCAGGGGCCAATTCCAGGCTGCAGCTCTTTGACAGTGGAAATCTTGTCATGAAAGATGGAATAAATTCCGAGGTATGTGCCAATAACCCGAACCAACTTAACTCAATTTGAAGAGTTGAGTTAACTTTAAAATATTTTTAGATTGGATTAGATTCAAATTAATAAAATTTTATTAGGTTGCATCGTGTTATGGATTAACCTAAAATTAAATCCAGCTAATCCGACTGATTATTAAATTTTTTTTTTTTTTTCAATCGGGAAATTGGAACTTTGCTCCACTATATATGGGGTAACCATGCTCGTCCCTAGATCATACACCTATTTAGGTTAACCTATAACATAATTATATATGTTATATTTATTTAATTTAATTATTATTTTTAGACTTTTTATTTTCTAACATTTTTTAAAAATATTTTTAATTATCTATTTATTTAGAAAGTCGAATTATATCATCTATTTTTATTGTTTTAATTTTTTTTTTTTTTTTTATAGAAGTGAAATTTATTTGTTGATATGTTCCATAGTTGAAATCTTTCGTATGAACAATAAATATAGAACTAATAGTGAATAACTTTTGATTCAATAATTTACATATTAATGTTTATATCCATTTCATTACATTGACATGATGATGATTGTATTTTGTTTTTATATAGTGTCTAACTAATTTGATTAAATATATTAATATTTGCAATATATTAATGAATTCGATTATCGAACCCAACACAACTCGAAAATATAAGAGTTGGGTTGGAGTGTCTTTTTAATTGGGTTGAATTGAATTCAATTTTTTGGATTTTTCAAAAATTTCCTTCGATTCAACCCATATACACCTCTAACTATGTACGTTAAAAAAAAATTGACAATTCAAATCACTGAACCAACACAATTCAATTCGATTGATTCGGTTATCAACTCATTTGAGTTTGGTTAAGTAAAATGAAATTTTCGTAATTATGTTGGCTCTTGAGCCGACTCAAACTAACTTGAATGTATTATTAATTTTGAAAAATATTATTCATTATTTTTTAGTCTTTATGGCGGCAGTTGAATTGTTAAAAGAAGTTAGGAAAAAAATATACTTTTTTAGTCTTTTGGAGTGGTGTCAATTTAGAACTATGTTTCAAAATCACACTATTTAATCTTACAATATTTCAATAATGCTCAATTTTTTTATTTTTGTATGTTTTTTGAATTTATATTTATATTTATATTTATTTTCTTTTACAAATTTATTTTACGTGTATATAAAAATAAATACTTTATTAATATATATCGAAATTCAAAATTAGTTTAGTCATATAACTTTTTTTTTTTGATATTTTTACTGTCTGGGCTAGCCTCAACTAATATCACGGGACATACCGTCTGACCCTAGAACATTTGGATGTTAAGAAAACTTGTAGGAAATTAATTCCTAGGTAGGTGGCCACCATGGACTAGTTATATAACTAATGACTTTTTTCTTTTTAATCTTAGTATTATTGAAATGTCCAACACTAAAAATGAACATTTTTACCTTAAACATGTTGATTTTTATAAAATAGCATCACCAGTTGGAAACTGAGTTGTATCCAAGAAGAAACAAAATCTTCTTAATCCAACTCATATCACCCCCCACACTTGCAGGTGTTTATGTGGGAAAGCTTTGATTATCCAAGTGATACACTATTGCCAGGAATGAAGCTGGGATGGGATTTTAGAAATGGCATAAACAGACGTTTATCAGCTTGGAAAAACTGGGATGATCCATCTCCTGGAACATTGACCATGAAAATGGAGAATCATAGCTACCCAGAACCCACAATGTGGAACGGCACTCAAGAGTTCATGAGAAGTGGACCGTGGAATGGGCTCGGGTACAGCTCCAAACCCCCTTCTGCTTTTCTAATGTTAGTCTACCACTACCAGAATGATATAAACGAGCTCTATTTCAGCTACAATCTCATTAACAACTTCATGTTTGGAAGAATGGTGTTGAACCAATCCACATTCAAAAGGGATGTTTTATTGTGGAAAGAAACTGAGAAAGCCTGGAGCGTTTACGCCTCGATACCGAGGGATTTCTGCGACACATACAACTTTTGTGGTGCCTATGGGAGCTGCAACGCGATGGGGATGCCTAATTGTAAGTGTATGAAAGGTTTTCGGCCGAGGGTGCCGGAGAAATGGAGTGTCATGGATTATAGAGAAGGGTGTGTTAGAAATAAGCCTCTAAATTGCTTGGATAAAGTTGGGTTTGCTAAGTTTACTTGGATGAAATTGCCTGACACTAAATTGTCTTGGGTTAATGAAAGCATGAGTTTAAGTGAATGCAAGGACAAGTGCTTGAGAGATTGTTCTCGTATGGGGTTTGCCAATACAAATATCAGTGGATCAGGTAGTGGTTGTGTCATTTGGCTTGGTGATCTTATTGATATGAAGGTGGTTCCTAAAGATGGACAAGACTTGTATGTTCGAATACTCGCTTCTGAGTTAGATATGTTCTGTTAACCATTATGTAGTGACCTAGTGGTGAACAAAGACCTTAAGTAACTAAGAGGTGATGAGTTCAATTCATAGTTGTCACATAGGAATTAATTTCCTACTAGTTTACTTGACATCAAAATTTTGTAAACCGTTATGTCCTGTGAGAATAGTCAAGGTACGCATAAGCTAGTCCGGACGCTCACATATACCAAAAAATAAAAAATAATAATTGTTCTATTTTATAGTGTATTTTGTGTTGGAGATACTCACCTTCTGGTCTTTGTCCCACATTGAAAATGTGAGAAGTCTTCAACATCTATAAATGATATATGGTTACTACCCTAACTGCTAATTGATTTTGAGGTGGAACTCATGTTATCTAATACTTTGTTTCGAATGTTTTTTATGTGTTTCTAAATATTGAAATGAAGAGACAAAGAAGACGAGTTCGGTTGTCATTGGCACTTCAGTTTCATTTGTTGTTCTTATAATTGTTGGACTTCTTTTCGTTGGATTTTACATCATCAGACGCAGGAAAAGGCTCAAAGGTTAACGTTCCAGCTGAACTATCTTCATTTTTAATGATTATGAAGGCACTCTTTGATAACCATTTGATTTTTTGTTTTTTGTTTTTAAAATTTAAGCTTACTTTTACTTAAACTTCCTACAACGTGCTTCATCTTTCTTACACGTGTTCCATCTTTCCTTAAAAAAGTATGTGAATGCTAACCAAATTTCAAAAACCAAAACAAGCTTTTGGAAGCTACTTTTTTTTGTTTGGTTTTTAGAAATATAGGTAAGATGTAGATATTTAAGTAAGAAAAAATATATGGTATAGTAGTTGTTCTAGACTTAAATTTCAAAAACCAAAAATAAAAACAAAATGGTTATCAAACGGGGCTGAATTTTCCTGTTTAGCCTTGTAGTTAGAATTGCTTGTTAGTCGAATCATAGTTTCTCAATCAGAAAATAAGGTTCAGCATGGCAAAGCTTCCTGATTAATAGCATGATGAAACAAGCAAAGAGGTGGTGGTTTTAAGAAGAAAATTAGTGTTAGGAATACAAACAAAGTAATAGTCCCACATTGGTTAGACAATGAGTAGATCATAGGTATATGAACGAAGATATGAGGCTTATACGAACCGAACTGTATTGATATCGAAACATAAAGGAAATACAATATAACCTAGGTGTAGGTCCCTAGAGATTCTTCACTTGAGCCCAAAGAAACTACTCAATATTTGCTTTCCTCTATCCTTAACTCTTGCCTCTATTTATAACCGAATGGCTAAGAAACCCCTCTTACTAACTAATTGTCTAATGACTAATCTGCCCATGCATTTGCCCTTATTATTTATATATTCTAAAGTAGGTACGTATCAATACCCGCTCCTTTAAAGCACCTTTTCCTTAAGGTGTGGGAACAAAAAAGAAAAGCAACAACTCAAAATATATCATCACATCCCCTTTTATTTCACGCAAACGTCCTCCCCACGTCGTCTTCTCGATTCTTATTCTTCCGTTTTTTTTTTATCGGAAAGTTTGAAAAACAGAACACCAATCTCTCCTCCGGTGAGGATAGCCAAAAACAAAATAGTTATCCAACGGGATCTAATCTAGGATGCATGACTATATTGTGGCATTGTTGAATGAGAATGGGAGCAGTCCCTGAAAGCTTATACGTGTTCAACTTCCAAGTATTCTAGATTGCAAGAGGAATAGTTCATGATTATTTCTTTGGTACTTTGAAATAGATCATACAACTACATAAATCCAATGAAACTATATTTGCTGATATGCTTATCCAAGTTCTCTATTGCTTAGATTAATAACTTTGTGGCTGAGAAAGCACAACAAAATTGGCTACAGGTAAGGAACTTGAAGGGAAAGATTTGGAGTTTCCACTATTTGAATTATCAGAAATATCAAATGCCACAGAAAATTTTTCAAACTCAAACAAGCTTGGAGAAGGCGGTTTCGGCGCAGTCTTTCGAGTAAAATTTGTGTACTAATGAAAATACATTGAAAATGTTGATCATATTACAGTATAATTGATGAAAATAATGTCCATAAACTTTCAGGGTAGACTTGCAAATGGACAAGAGATTGCTGTAAAGAGGCTTTCTTGCCATTCGAAACAAGGTTCGGATGAATTCAAGAATGAAGTAATACATATATCCAAACTTCAACATCGGAATCTGGTAAAGCTTTTGGGTTGCTGCATCCAAGAGGAAGAAAAAATGTTGGTTTATGAATACATGCCAAATAAGAGCTTGGACTTCTTCATATTTGGTTTGAATCTCTTAAAAGCTCTGTAAATTTACTTAATTTTTCTTTTCAAACTTAGCTGATTATGAAATTGTTCAGATTCTGCTAGAAGAGGACTTTTAGATTGGTCGAAGCGGTTCGATATCATATGCGGAATAGCTAGAGGGATTCTTTATCTTCATCAAGATTCTAGATTGAGGATTATTCATAGAGATCTTAAACCGAGCAATGTCTTGCTTGATATTGATATGAACCCGAAAATCTCGGATTTCGGATTAGCTAGAACTTTTGTTGGGGACCAAACAGAAGGAAAGACTAGGAGAGTGGTTGGAACATAGTAAGTATCTGTAGTTTCTCCTGTCTCTTCCATGTAACCTTAAATTTTGTGCTCTATGTTATTTATTTAGTGTTTTGGAGTGGATATATGGCACCAGAATATGTTATCGATGGACAATTTTCGATGAAGTCCGATGTATTTCAGTTTTGGCATTTTACTATTGGAGATTATAAGTGGAAAGAAAAATAAACGATTCTATCATTCAAGCCAAGCGCTTAATCTTATTGGACATGTAAGTTTCTAACTTTCATGTCAATATTAATATAGCTCAACTCAATCATTACGACGTTATCTTTTGTTGAGAATAGAGGGGTTTTTTAAAAAAAAAAAAAATTTGTGATTATCCGGGCCAGCTTACGTGCACCTTGACTATTCTTACATGATGTCTAGAAAAACTCGAACGAAATTATTTCCTAGGTAGGGCCAGCTTACGCGTACCTTGACTATTCTTACATGTGAATTGAACTCATCACATCTTAGTTACTTGTAATACTCTTAACCATTCCAATGACTCCATCATCGCTAGTGATGAAACTTCACAATATCGATAGATAGGTCACTCCACTCATAGTTAATTAGTTTCGAGATGAAATCCATGAAATCTAATATCTTTCAACTAACTAGTGTACTTTTCGTGCTCAGGCTTGGAAATTATGGAAAGATGGAAAACCGTTCGAATTGATCGATACGTCCATCAAAGATTCGTATTCTTCATGTGAAGTACTGCGATGTATCCATGTTAGCCTTTTGTGCTTGCAACAACATCGTAATGATCGACCAACCATGTCAAATGTGGTTCAAATGTTAAGTAGTAACAGTGTTTTGGTGCAACCAAAGCAACCAGGATTTTACCTAGAAGGGGACTCAAGTGAAGTGGATTCTCTTTTAGGCAAGAATGAGTCTTATACCAACAATGAATTAACTGTTACTCTCATGGAGGCTAGATAAGAAGCTACTTTTTCAATGCTTTTGTTTCATCTAAATTTTTTTTCTCCTTGGTGTTTCATGTAAAGTGAGCTAGCTTTGCATTTTTGTTTGTTCATAGAGTATGAAATTCAAATTGTTAAGCATTCCTAGTTTAAAATAGCTTCCAAACGAGGGCCTAATTATTGTACTATATTTGTAAGAAAGCTCACAAGCACATATTGATTTGTTTGATATGCATAAGTAATAGTAAAGAGAATACTGTACCTTACATCTATTGTATAAACAGAGTAAAAATCATTTCATTCAAAACGTAAGAAAATCATCTTTGAGTGGTCTAGTGGTTAAGATGGTGTTGAGGAACTAAGAGGTGATAAGTTCAATTTATGGTGAGCGCAAGTTGACTCGGATAGTCACAGATACATAAAAAAAAAATTTAAAATAAAATAAAACCCTTCAAGATCGAGAGAATCGAAATGAAAGAGATAAAGAGTTTTGTACTTCGAAAATGAAAGGTGAAAATGTCTTCTAGGGGCATCGCAATGGTTGAGCGCGTGAGTTTTTGGAGTGTATTCCTCTCAAAGTCCCAGTTTAAGGTAGATATAGAGATTAATTTCTCAAGCGACCCTTAATTGAATATGAATCAAATGCATGAGAGATCAGAGGGATATGAATAAGTAAAGCAAGCGACTAAAAAATCAACCACTAAACCTTGATTAGTATTTCTTGCCTATGGAGGTGTTTGTTTGTCATATTTAAGGAGGATTTAATTGAGAATTTACTAACTCTTCTTTCAAAAATTATATTCAAATGAATTTTTGTAACTACTCAAAATAACTCTTCATTTTTATTACTAAAAATAACTTCTCATTCTAACCACTCATTTCTAATCATTCATTTATAACTACTCAAAATAATTCATCATTTCTAACCACTCATTTCTAATCATTCATTTTTAATCATTCAAAATAACTCATTTTTAACCACTCATTTCTAATAAAAAAAAATTCAATTATTTATTTTAAATTTACATCCAAACAAGTTTTTACTTCAACTCCTCTAAAAAATAAAAAATAAATAAATAATCGCATCCAAACAAATTTGGGCTACAACTTTCAATTTTTAACTCCCCAAATTAACTGCTCATCAAACTTCATCCAAACACCTAAAATGCCCCTAGATTATAATGCGTATTTGCTCCTTCTCCGTTACAAAATGCTCTCTTGATAACAAAATGTCATACTTTGAAAATTATCGCCCAGAAGTTCAAAGGGAATATTCGTGAAGAAGACGCTTTAAGAAATTAATGCTCTCTTGTTAATTACTTTATTTAATTATAGTATTAAACAAATGCTTCAAAGCACTTTACTATTGTTATGAAATATATAGTGTTTGACTAGGTGAAAGAAAAAATTAAATATCTATTTGTAATGAGATTTGATGGAAGAACCAACTTAAATGTGAAATATGAAGCAAAAACACTATAAATAGTGTTTAAAATTCCAAAATCAAGTTGAGAATGATACAATAAATTGAAAAAATAAATCTAATTTTCATTAACTCAATACCAAAAAAAGAACTAAACACTTTTATCTTTTATTGAACATCCGACTCAATTGTTAAAAAAATTAAATATATTAATTCAATTATTTGTTTGACACAACGAATAAAAATGGAATTGAAATGTTTAAAAATAAGGAATTATAATTGATGAACTATTCTACAAAATAATTACAAATATAGTCAAATTTTAAAATATTTTTGTTTATAGGCATTAATATATGTCAATACTAAATTATTAATATTTATTAATACAATTTTTTTTTATTACTAATACAATATTATATATTTTTAATATATGTATTATTAATTGTTTAAAAAAAATACGTGTATTATTAATACAATAATTTATATCATTAATACAATATTATAAATATGTTTCTTATTGATCACCTGTCCGCTTTATTGTAAATTTGTTTTATTTTAGAGGTGATTGGATTTTGGAGTTTGGGAGAAGAGAGGAGGGGAAGAGAAAATAGAGAGGAAGTGAAGTGATTTGAAATGATGAAGTATTTGTTTGAGAATTAATGTTATGGAGAAGAAATGTTATAATTTTATTTTTGGGTACTTGTGTTTTGAAAAGCGATGTTTAATTTTATTATTATTATTATTTTTTTTTTTTTTTTGGAAATTGGTGTTTAAAAGAGAAATGTTTTTTATTTTATATTAACTTTTATTGTAATAAAATTTGATTTGATTTTTAATAGAAATAAATATTTTTTATGTGAGGAAGAGCTGGAGAAGAGTTAGAAATGGTTATTATGTAAAAAAAAATAAGTATAAAGTTAGATAATTTCCTCTCCAAAATCTCTCCCATCCCCGGATCACCCCTTAATATTAAATATATTGAAAAAAGTTGATATTTTTAATCGAAATATCGTATCCAGATAGCCATAGATAAAGGCTGCCACAAATCTTTTGAATGGCTGAAAATTAAGCTCATAAAATTAAAAGATTCACTTTTTGTTTTCTTTTCATTTTTGGGGAAGACTAAAGGGGTGTTTCTAAGATATATTTATGTAGGATTTAAGCGAAGAGTTATATTGAAGAGTTAAAAATTAATAATTATGTCAAAAATTAATTTGGATGTAGTTCACATTCAGAGTGGTTAGAGTTCAAATATTGTTTGGATGTAGATTTAAAATGGATAATTATTTATAATAACTAAAAAAAATGATTAAAATTGAATGGTTAAAAATAAAAGATTTTGATTGATTTGAAAGCAATGATTAAAAATAAATGATTAAAAATAAATGGTTTGAAATAAAAATTATTTTTAAAAGTAAAAATGAGAAAGAATTAATAATTCCTTTGGATATAAATTTTCGATAATGAATTAATAAATCCTAAAACTAAATCTTACCTATGCCACACAAACAGCTGCTAACTCCT
>JBBMKA010051323.1:0-19265 GCA_037833695.1 Sechiopsis laciniata
ATCAATCAACTTGGTGATTCTTTCAACTTCTGCAGGTATTTTAGAATCACGCTTTGTGATGAGAATCTTACTCCCACAAGCACCACCCATTAACAAAGGTTTCAAATCCTGCCAATTTTGTTCACTTTCATTCCATATATCATCCATAACCAACAAATACTTCTTTCCTTCGATCACTTTTTGAAGCTCCCCACCTAAAGGATCCATCTCTTGTACATTAGGTTTGCTACCGGATGCAGATTCTATCATTTTTTCTACTACTCTTTTGACCTCAAATTCATCAGAAACCCAAACCCACATTTTTAGCTGAAAAAAATTTGATACTTCAATGTCATTGTAGAGAAGTTTAGCAAGAGTGGTCTTGCCTATCCCACCCATTCCAACTATTGCAATGAATGAAACATTATGGTCTTTGACATCCTCCATATCCAATAAAAGGCTTTTTATTCGCATCTTATCATCATCCCTTCCTATCACTTCATTCACATTTAAAGCAGGGTGAGTTCCCATTTGGTTCCTAGTTTCATTAGACAAATCAGGTTGTATCCTTGGTACAGAGTTTCCTTTCGATTCAAAATTATTTTTTTCTTCAGAAATTTCATAAAGTCTCTCCCTAATTTTCTTTATCTTACGTGCCATCCTAAAGTTAAATGCAAGTTGGTTAGATCTGGAGAAGAAGATCCTTACCTGTTTTGCATTTTTCCCTCTGGTCATCACTTGACGACGGAGACCCTCAGTGGAGAGTTCATCAAGCACATCATCCGCATCATAAAGAGCTTCTTCCAACTTTTGGAGCCAATCCTTTACGGAGTGACTTTTAGTTGGACACTCCTCTGCATCAGTAAGAACAGCCTGAATGGCTGAAACATTGCTCTTCAGTTTCTCCAGATCATCCTTGATTCCGAACAGCATTCCAAACTGCTTTAAAGCTTCAGCGCTTAGCTGCCCCAAGATCTCCCCAGCAATACTGAACAGAACTCCTTCCGCCATGGTTTCAGTGAAGACCTTACTTTCTCAGATCTGCAAAGCAAAGGCCTAAAATATTGCTTTTGATAGTTGACCTTGCCTGTATCTATATACCAAATAAAAGGGACTCAACTGCAATTATAAATATTTTTGGGTAAACATTTAATTGTTAATTTTTTTAGGAGTGCAATTAAATATTACTTTTCCCTTCTAAAATTCGTCACCTCATGTGCCCTATCCCTCTTTCATTTTTTTAATAGTTCTTTGAACATCTCAGCTTGCAAGACTGAAAACTGGCCAATTTCCATTATCCCTGTCCATCTCATTCGCTCGACTCATGCAAGAACCACCATCGGACCTACGGAGGTGTTTGGATGAGTAGTTATTTTAAGGAGTTATTTCGAAGAGTTATTTTGAGTAGTTACAATTGAGAGTTGTAACCAAAAATTCGTTTAGATGTATTTTTTTTGTAGAGAAGTTAGAGACAATAACTTATTTAGACGTGGATTTAAAATGAGTAGTTATTTTGCGTAGTTAAAAAAGAATGATTAAAAATGAGTAGTTAAAATGAATTATTTTGAGGAATTAGAAATGAATTATTAGAAATGAGGAGTTATTTCGAGTAGTTTATAAATGAATGATTAAAAATGAGTGGTTGGAAATGAGGAGTTATTTTTAATAAGTAAAAATAAGGAGTTGTTTTGAGTAGTTACAAAAACTCGTTTGGATGTAGTTTTTCGAGGAGTTAGTAAATACTCATTTTAAATCCTCCATAAATTCAACAAACAAACACCCGTACGAGTTTTCACATAAATCGACCTTGAAGACGCCACCCACTCGCGATCCCGAGCAAAATTGAATCTCGACCTCGGCATTTTGTCCTCACCACTACAGATCCACAAGTTTGTTCACCTCAGACCCGAGAACACGCGACAACCCACCCACACTAGAACTCGATCCGAGCCTAAACTCCTAGGTCTGAACGCCTCTACTTCAAAAACCTTCTCAGACCTGTAGATCTGGCCACCCTGAACCTAGATCATCCATTGTTGCCCAAGTCTAGTGAAGATTCGAGTGTCAAAGAGCGTCTAGATTCGGTGTGGATCCACGAGCTTTCGCTTACGCGTCGTTTATGCTGCCTCACACCCACGTGGCTCTGATACGACGTCGTATCCGCCGCCACTCGTTAGTGCATGAGCCCACTGATAATTTTCAATCAAAGAGTTATTTAGCCTAATATATTAAGAAAATTCTAAGTTGATGTGCATAGTTAGAACACGTTAGAATAACATTGAGGAATTTTTCGTATGAAATGCGATGTTGATCTAATTAAGAGCTTGGGTTAGAAATTTAGGAAAAAACAAGGTTTTCAAAGCTAAAAGTTGAATGTTGAAGCCATTTGTAATGGAATGCTAAAAACACAAAGTCTTGCTAGTTATTGTTGTATGCGTAGGAGACGGAATGCAGAACTCTTCGCATTCAGAAAGATAAGATAGAGTCCGAGGTGATGTAGACCGCATCGCGAGCGACAGAATCTGGCAAATCAAATCAATGCGGAAATCTAGGAATCTGTCGGAAGAAGTCCAGAGATCATATCTTTTCGAATTTGAATTCTTTGATTTGCAAGCAGCAATTCTCGACGTCTATATATAGGATGAAGAAAGAAGAAGAAAGAGTTCGATTTGGCGGAGCAGAAACGAAGACGAAAAAGTTAGGGTTACGATTACGTTCAAGTTGCAGACGTCGCCGTCACAGCTGCCATTCAAGGCTTCGTTCCAGTTCTTCATAGTTTAATGCTTTATTTCTGCTCTTCGTAGTTTAGTCTATACAATCTTCTGAGGAGACATAGTGTAATGTTTGCAGCTGAATAGTATTGGACAAGACTCAACTCAGCCTCCATGGGTGAACAGACTTAACGCGGTCAAGCAAGCTAATTCATTTACCAGAATAGCAAAATCAATTATTCGACTATGATTCGTGGCAACTCGAAGTGTGACCGTTTTGGTACTTGCTAGGAAAAATGAAGGAAATAGAGACTTGTACATTCATAGAATGTTGGGAATTTATGTGAGTGAAAGTACAGAGTGTGAGTGTTGGGTGTAAAGGGGATGTGTTGAATAAGCAGGATGTTTTTTAAAACAATTTGTGAGGTTCCATTAGCCACTCGTATAAAATCCAATTCAATTCAAATAAAAAATTTGAAGAGAAGCAGCAACAAAACAATAAGATATTGAACGAAATCAAATTAAAGAGCATTATATGTAGAAGAATTAAGGCTTAATCAAAGTTACATACCTAGCCAAACGCATTGCAGGAATGAATGGTATGGAAAGAATCATAGAATGTGAAAGAACAAATTGGACAGTAAACTCTCTGGTTTGTCTCCTTTGAGAGAAGTTTGATGAGCGGCTAGATTGAAAGTGAAGAGCATGTTCATGGTAGCCGTCTGCAAAAAACGGAGAGGGGTCTCGAACCAGGGGGTTTCGGGCGCGATTGGAGTCGGATCCGGCTAGAAACGGCGGCTGAGGGATGCGTTTTCCGGTGAACTAGAAGGGTGATGAATTGGATCCTGGCTTGAAGGTCTAAGGCGGCGACGTCTATTTCCGGCGACCTGTGGGACTTGGGTTCGTTTCGGACGGAGGAGGGAAAAACAGAAAATCGTGAAATACACACATACACACACACATATATACAACTTTACCTGCCCTAAATAAAAATATAAAAAAAAAAAAATATATATATATATATATATATATATATATATATTAATAAAATACCCAAACTTCTTAATAATTGCAAAAATGCTCCTTGACAAAATTACCAAAAACCCATAATATATAAATCAAAATACTCAGGGCTGTTTGGATGGCAGTTTAGAGGACTGTTTCAAACAGCAATGGTTAATAACTCAATTGGATATAGTTTTTCGTAGACTGATAGTTAATAGCTCGTTTGGATATGATATTTTAGTTTGAGAGATTTGTTACTTTTTTAATGATGTGACATTTATGAAATTTTTAATGTATAATAATTTCACTTTATTTATTATTTTAAAGGGATTTTCTAGGAATAGACCAAATTAGAAAAGTACTTATAATACTAGGTAAAAAAAAATTAGCAATTATAGTCATACCGTATAAAAATTATACGGTATAATTAATACATAATATTGTATTAATACACAATATTAACATATAATATTATATTAATAATACATAATATTGTATTAATATTACAAAATACTATATTAATACCCTAAATTATATTGTACATAAATTATTAATTATACCGTATATTTGATTATGGAGGCAAAAGAAATTCAAATTTGCCTAAATTTACAATTATTTTGTGAAATTGGATTATCCATCCCAATTTCCCTATTCTAAATTCCAAATTATTTTTTTATACTTTGGAATTTCTTTAAAAATATTATTTCTTTTATTTTTATTTTCATTTATGTTTTTAAATTTTTCAGTTTTTTTGTGAGAATATCTTTTGTTTTTTTTATAATATCATATTATTATCCTAAAAAATATAATATCATCTTATTTATTTATTTTTTTGATCACCTCGTATATTTTTCTTCGATAAAATCATCTCATTATAAAAAAAAGATGAAAAAGATCCCGCAGCTAAGAAGGCAGTGTTCGAGATTGAGTATTCTCAAAAAAAGAAAAAAAAAAGTGTTCGAGATTGAGGCTCGATACAAAGGATTTTGATGCCTTGTTATTGATCCTTTCGGTCACACACACAGGTGAAGAACAATCAAATTAGGGCTTGAAGCTCTTCGCGAAATCGCAGCGATCAGTTTGAAGAATACACAAGAACCATTGAGACAACAATCAAGCATTCACAGTTAACCAGCGAAGGAGAAGAAGAAGAAGAAGAAGACAAGAGAATTTTTACGTGGTTCGGCTACTAACAGCTTTACTCCACGGAGGAAGATGGAATTCCGTCTTTCTTCTTTAAGAGGAATTTATAGATTAGTTTTCTCTGGCTTATTTCTCTCTAATTTTCTACTCTGTTTAAAGTGATCTATCTAGGTCATTTATAGGTTTCATAAATTACACTCATAACTTAGCTAATTTCAGTTTTACACTTAGTTACCACAGAAAAGTATAATTGCCAAAACTAACTAAGTTTACAATATCATATAGAAGGCTTTTTATATACTTCTTATCATCGTCCCTTCCTATCACTTCCTCTACATTTAAGGCAGAGTGAGTTACCATTTTGTTCCTAGTTTGATGAGACAGACCATCATGTTGTATCCTTGATTTAGAGTTTTCATTCAATCCAAACTTTTTTTTAGGCAGAAATTTCATCTAGTCTCTCCCTGATTTCCTTCCTGGGTTCAGAGAAGGCTCACTTTCTGATAACTATAGTGGCTCTGCAAAAGATTGCTTCTAATGATAATTTCCCCCAGTGACAACTTCCAATTATGTACAAAACCTCCACCTTAATCTTCTTGTTAACTAACAATGACGAGTTTGTTTGTATCCCAACAATCTTTTCATCGATTAAAGTATCATACTTTGAGCCTCTTCGTTTTTTTTTTTTTGGAACAAGGGTAACCATGCCCATCCCTAAGCACCGGAGATATCGAACGAATGAAGACACGGAAAGTGTCTACAAATTAATGTCATAGGTGACTCTTGAACTTGGGACCTTGAGGGGAATACACTTTCAAAACTCAAGTCTTCAACTACTGTGCCACTTCTTGGGGACTTACTTTAAGCCTCTTCGTAAACTCTTCTTCTTTGTTTGGCACCCGAAGATTCGATTCGCTCCTCGAAAAAAGATCAATCAATTCATCTGGTTGAGATCCAAACTAATTCCTCCTCTAATTAAGAGTAGACCATCAGTCTATAGAAAGAATTTTGTCGTGACTATGTCTTTAGGCTCCCAATTTATTTGTGTTAAATAGTTGATATAAATAAACTTACCACAACCCATTAGCTAAAGTTTTTGGGTTGATTGGTGATTTAACATAATTCAACACTCTATCCTACATTCGAGAATTCTACCGATATGGCTCTCATAGATGACAATTCTAGACTGGTCTACACATTAATATATGATATTATGGACTATGTGCATAACGGTTTTGCTTTTTTTATTTCATCTAAAAAATCTAACACCAATGAAGATGATTATGATCGTCTCCTTATATAATCAATATGGGCCGGACAATTTTGTCTGTATCCCAACATTAACCATATTCCTCGAGAGTATAGTTTGCATTTCTCATTAGGGTAGTGAAAATATTCGAAAGTTGAATTTCCAATGAATAAGTCTTGCTAATAAACAAGAAAAATACAAAATGGTTATCAAATGGGGACCTTAGACCCTATTGATAACCTTTTTTTTTAGTTTTAGTTTTTGAAATTTAAGTCTACAACAACTATTTCACCATATGTTTTTTACTTGAATATCTACATCTTATCTATGTTTTTAAAAAAAACAAACAAAAATTTTTAACAAAAAAAAGTAGCTTCCAAAAGTTTACTTTGGTTTTAACCATCATGAAGTAACCTAGTGGTCAATAAGGATCTTGGGGTGTTTAAGGTACTGGGTTCAATCCATGGTGGTCACCTACCTAGGAATTACTTGAGGTGAACAAGCTGGCATAGAAATTAGTTGAGGTGTGAACAAGCTGGCCTGGACAGTCACTTATAACAAAAAAAAATTTTTATTTTAGTTTTTGAAAGCTACTTTTTTTTTCTTCAAATTGTGGTTCGATTTTTAAAAACGTAGATAAGGTGTAGATATACAAGAAAAAACATATAGTAAAATAGATAAATAAAAAACTAAAAACAAAATAGTTTCATCTTCTCTTTAAGGAAGTATGTAAATTCTAATTAAAATAAATTATAGGCCATAGGTCCCAAATCAACTCTTTGGTTGGTCTTTTTGCCTTCTAAAAAGTAATGGTTTTGCATTTCCAACTTTAAAAAAAAGTTAATGCCTTTTAAAAGTCTAAAAAGTACAGCTACGTGTCATAATATGTCAAATTATAAAATGGTGAAAAGATCATTTTTGGAATTTAAAATGATGAAATAAAATGGAGATGAGTGAAAAAACATCCACATGTTTGTTTTTTTGGACATAGGGAGTGGTTATAATCACTCCTCAAAAATTTCTCATTGTCTTTTTTGTACTAAACAACCACTGTTAACCATTCTTTAATTTTTTTATCAAATTTTACATTCAATTTTATTAAATTTCACCTCAAATTTTATTAAATTTCACACCAAATTTATCACTCAACCACTATTAATTACAATCTCCAAACAAGTAGTTGACTACTCCACTATTATTAACCTCAATCTCCAAACGAGTAGTTAACCACTCCAAACTACTATTAATCACTTCATTCTTTTTCACTCCACTCCACTCCACTCTTTTCTACAAAAAACAAACGCACCCTATGTCCTTACCTTTATCTTAATTTTTTTTAATTATATAATTTTAACACAAATAAGAATTAAATTATGAGTAAACATCTTTCATTTTCACAAAATTTTTCACATTTTTTTATTTACAAGATACAGTAGATGCAATGAAAGGGAAAGACGACGATGCAATTTTTTTTTTTTTAAGGAAGATGCAAATGTAATTACGTAATATACATGCAATCAAATTTGATTTCCAGTTCAAGCAATATCAAGAATGAAGATAAAACACACACAAATCTTTGAGTAATACTTACCAACTTATAGATGCACATCTTAAACATATTTAAGGTGATATATATAAGAATAATATTGTGCCACATAGATATATATAAAATAAATTAAAAAAAATTAAAAAATATATATATATAAAAAAGGATGAATTGGACTCATGAAATATACCTATGTGGCACAATATTATCCTCATATATGTGGATAAGTATGTTCAAGGTACGCACCGGTAAGTATTACTGCAAATCTTTTACTCATGTCTTTTGATGTTTGATTTTGTATTCTTTCCTTGTTCGGTGATAGTACTCGACCTTGTGCTCCATCTAGATGTTCGTATTTAGCGTCTTCAACTTTAGATCTGGACTCTAACTTCATATTTATTCTAGTCTTGCTCTCTTATTCTCTATTATACTCTCACTTCTCTTTTTCTTATGTTCTATTTACAATTTGAAATGACCAAAAAATGGAAGATGATGAAAAGAAATAGAAAAATAATTGTTAGCTATTATAGTCGGTCGGTTCAGTTTGCTATTGGCTTATTTTTATAAGAGCCAAAGCCAACCATTTACTTCCGGCTTTCAAAATTACTAAATCGCCACCGACCGCTTGAATCGAACTAAAACTGAACCGCCTGTAGTTTTGGTTCAATTTGAACGATTTGGTCCATGAATAAATTTTGATTAGGATTCATATATTTTAAGAGAAATGAAATCATATGTCGAAATTTTGGTAAATACAAGTTTAAAATTTCAAAAAAAAAAAAAATTAAACAATTAACAGATGGGCTTAAATTACTCAACTTGATTCGAAGTATTTTTCTAGATGGATGCAATAGAAAACTCGAGGATTAAGAGCTTAATTGGATTAGTATGCATACGGAGTCTCTATTACTCATCCGAGATTATGGCAAGACGTCCAGAGTAAAAGTATCTTCAGCAACAGGCAGACCTACACGCCTGAGTTTGGCGTAGAAGAAGAAATTCTTCATTTCCCAAGATTTCAATTTACCAAATCCATCAACCTAACAGTATAGAGTTCTCATGGAAGTTCCAGGCAGTAAGCCGCACTAAGTGAAAGCGCGGTGAGTCCATTGGAGGTGAGCGTAGGATATGGCTGATGAATAGGGGTAAATTTGGAGATATTCTATGGCTACTTTGAATGTGCATCCAAAGTGGAAGGGGGTAGGCTCAATGACGAAGAAATGACGATTCCATCTGCCGGCCACACATCTCGACGTTATCTTTAATTTTGTCACTTTGTAATAATTTAGATTCCGTGTTTACTTTTTCATTTTATCCTTTTGCAATAATTCTAGCTTCTACTATTTACTTTATTTAAAGTTGTTTGTCGGTTTGTAATAATTAGGAATCTTTTGCTTTTGTAAGTGGGCGATGTCGGCAATCATGTCTTGCCTCCCACTACTTATCTTTTAGTTTTCTAAATTTGATTCAAGTTTGGAGTCCGAAGTCTACAAAAGACTTCAGTGTCTGTAAGTTCGATTCATTCGAAGTCTTCCGCTCTCTGCTAAGTACTCTGAAGCAGAACGAAAACTTCTAGCGATTTTAGGTTGTAAAGATCCTCCATCTTATTGTTTTTTTTTTTTTTTGAATAATAGGCTCTGATACCAATAAGATGGTATTACTACTATCATACAAAAGGAGAGCAGATTTTTTCAAGATCGAATTCATGATTGTATAGTTGAATTGAAATATAACCTAGGCTAAAGATAACAATTCTTGACAACATGACCAGTAGCTCAGCGAGATGTATTAGTAATCACGAAATTTATGGTTTGAATCCCCCAATCCTTTACTATATTAAAAAAACAAGCATTCTTAAATTCATCTAAAATAAATTTTTGTAGAGGTATTGTCAGTAATATTCAGTGTACAATGGTTGGGTTGAGAAAATTTTTTGGATTGGTCACTTTTTAAAAAGACATCTCACCCCTTATATTTTCTGATTGGGTTGAGTTGGGACATCAAGTTCATCAATATATATCAAATATAAATATATTTCATCAAATTAGTCATTCACTATACAATACAATCTTAATGAAATAGATATAAATATTAAATATGCAAAATATCGAATAAAAAATTACTTAACATTAGTCTTACATTTATGGTTCATATAAAAGAATCTAACTATAGAACTTTTTTTTTTTAGTACAAGTTGGGGGTAGGGGGATTACAAATACCGATTCTAGGGATCAAACTCATGACCAAAGTGTTGAACTGTATTTCCACCAAACAATGAAACTATCGGCCACCGACCCTTGACCAGGGATCAAACTCGTGACCATGGTGTTGAACTGAATTTCCACCAACTATAGAACATAACAACTAATACATTTGACTTCCATAAAGAAAATAGATAATTAAAACAACAAAAATAGATAATATAATTTGACTTGCATAAAGCAAATAAATAATTAAAACCAACAAAATTAAATGATATAATTTGACTTTATATTTTTATCACGACATATGCATTCTAAGAATTAGAAATATTTTAAAGAATATGGAAAAATAAAAAGTCTAAAAATAACCATTAAATAAAATAAATATAAGCATATATAATTAAGGTAAAAAAAATATTTTTTAAACTTAATATTCATTTCGAGTTAGTAGCTTGGATTAATTTAGGTCAACTTTTGACCCAACTCAACCCATGAAAATTTTATTAATTTGAATTCAACAAAAATGTTTTTAACCCAACCCAATCAAACTCATCAAATTTGGGTTGGATTGGATTTGGGTTGGTTCGGGTTGTTTGAACACCTTTAGACAATAGCAGGTTTGAAAGTGATTTTTTGTAGAGAGATTGTAAATAATATAACTTTTTTAGATGTGGATTTTTGGGGAGTAGTTATATGTGGACATTTTTTATATTTAATTTATATGACATTTTTTTATATTAAAAGTTTGTAACATTGGTACATAATCTCTTTTTTTTTTTTATTAATATTTATCACTATGTTTGCTCTAAATGTTTTGTTTTGATTTTTTTTTTAAATATCTAATTTATTTAAATAAATGTTAAAACAAAATTAATTTACAAATGTATTCAGTTATGTAATATTCATCAATTCCTTCTCAGCTTCATATTGCAACGCAAATTCTGAGGATAATCGTGTATTAGCAGCACTTGGGGTATCTATAGGCTTCGCTGTCGACATGTCAAATCTTAACAAAATCTTCTAAATGTAACCCCTCTGTAACAAGAAGAGCTTCTTCTTTTCTCTTTCCCTATAAATTTCCATACCCAAGATTTTCTAAGCATCACTCATATCTTTCATCTCAAACTCAACACTCAGCAGGTCTTTCAATCTCTGAATATCAGATTTCAACTTTGCAGCTATGAGCATGTCATCTACATACAGAACAAGATTGATCATCGAACCATTCTTGCACTTGTCGTGGTACACATAACAATCATACGGACTTCTGTTGTAGCCGAGCTTAATCGTAAAGTTGTCAAACTTCTTGTACCACTCTCTTGAAGATTGCTTCAGTCCATACAAGGACTTCTTCAGCATGCAAGCATAGTCTTCTTTTCCAGGACACTGAAATCCCTCTAGTTGGGTCATATAAATCTCTTCATCCAACTCTCCATGCAGAAAAGCTATCTTCACATCTAGTTGCTTAAGTTTTAAATTTTGATGTGCCACCATAGCTAGTAGCACCCTGATAGAAGTGTGTCTGACCACTGGTGAGAATATCTCAGTATAGTTAACACCCTCCCTCTGAGTGAACCCTCTTGCAACTACACGAGCTTTATACTAAATTCCCTCTATAGGCAATATTCCTTCATTTTTCTTGAAAACCTATTTGCAAGTCACAATCTTTCTTTCCTTTGGTCGTTTGACTAGCTCCCAGGTCTGATTCTTATCTAGAGACTCCATTTTATCACCCATCGCAACAAGCCACTTCTCTGACTCACTACATGAAACGACATCTTTATAGGTAGACAGTTCATAAGTATCCACCTCTTCAGCGACCTGCAGTGCATAAGCAACTATATCCTTAAAACCATATCTAGCTGGAGCTCGAACTCTAGATCTTCTAGCTCTATCAAGAGCTATACTCGAATTTCTGATTTCCATACTAGAAGATTGACTGACTAGTGGTATCAGTTTCTGCAGCAGTATCTGGCTAATCAGTAAGCAACTTTGACTAATCAGTAGGAATATCTGACTCATCCATAGCATGTTGATCTAATTCTCCACCTTGATGCAGTATTTCATCTCTAGCTGAACTGAATTCCAGCTCCACCTATTTATCAACACTACTAAATTTCTCTACAACTATGGATTGCACAATGGAGTTAAATAAAGATGTCTCATCAAAGGTAACATTTCGGCTGAAGATAACTCTGTCCTCAGAAGGAGACCATATTCGGTATCCCTTAACTCCATTTCCATAACCTACAAAATACCCTTCTTGGCTCTAGGCTCTAACTTTCCTTCACTAACATGATAGTAAACATTACAACCAAAAACTTTTAACGAAGAGTAATTTGTAGACTTACCAGACCATACCTCGTATGGTGTTTGTCAATACCTGTGTGAGGCTCACGGTTGATCAGATAGCATGCTGTATTTACTGCTTCTGCCTAGAATCTTCTAGCTAACCCAGCATTAGAGAGCATGCATCTTGCTCTCTCCAGTAAAGTTCGATTCATACGCTCTGCTACCCCATTATGTTGAGGAGTGTGTCTGATAGTATGATGTCGAACAATGCCTTCAGTTTTCCAGAATTCATTAAATTCTGAACTGCAAAACTCAAGACCATTATTAGTTCGAAATCTCTTGATCTTCATCCCTGTTTAATTTTCCACTAGAACCTTCCACTGTCTGAAATTCTTGAAGGCTTCACTTTTCTTCTTCATCATGAAAATCCAAGTCATTCTTGAAAAATCATCAATAATAGACAAAAAATACTTGCTACCTCTAACTAATTCAACTTGAGAAGGACCCCAACAGTCAGCTCGAGAAGGGTCTGATACCAGATTGTTATGAAAACGACAATAAAAAACCGATGCGAAGATAAAGAAAAAACGTAAAAGAGGAAGACAACAACACAGAGATTTTACGTGGTTCACTAACGTTGTGTTAGCTAGTCCACGGGTAGAGAGGGAGCGAAGTTTTATTAAGAAGACCGAACAATATAGAATTACAGAGTGACTGTCATAATACGGCTAGAGTTTAATTCGAGTTTATATATGCACTCTCATTAAACCCTATTACAGAATGCGTAAGCATAAAACAGAATGTGGATGAGTAAGCGCATGCAGAACGCGCAACAGAATGCGGAAGCTCTTATACTGCAGAGTGCGAATGCGAATTGCGCTAAATGCATGCATGCGGAATGAATTGCTGCAATACGCGATGCGATTGCTTGTAATGCAAAAAATGTTCAAGGCATATTTCAACAGAAGATTTGCCCTCGGCATCAAGAAACGCAATGTTCATTTTGTCAATGGCCAATTTCTCCATCACATGGTTTATTTTATTTATTTATTTACTTATTTACAAATATAATATGAAAGTTCATGGATTCAAACCATAATATATATTTTTTATTATTAACTAATAATATGTGCATTTTTAATTTATACATTTTGATGTCGAAATCTTTCATTCATGTTCTATTGTGCAGTCTTCTGTGTGTGAGGCTATCGTGGAACAAAGAGAACGACCTCGAGCTCGAGTAAGCATTCTATTTCTCTAATTTTCAAATATTTGCATTTAAAATAAAATTAGGATAGATGGTAAATTTGATTAAAATGGAAAAAAGTTAAAATTTTATTCATATACTTTTAAAACCTAAATTTAGTTTTTATTATTTGAGAAAAAAATTAGAATTTAGTTCTTGTAATTTTTAAAATTAGAATTTAATTTTATAGTGGGATGGTATCTAAAAAATAATCTATGTAGTTTATAATTGTTGGCAAATTAAGTATGTAGATGTAACTATCTATGTGTAAATAAGTTTGTTATTTTGTCTAATAAATTCCTTAATTTACCGTCAATACTCATATATAAATAACAACTAGCTAAATTTTGATTTTTAAAATGATAAGGATTAAATTTTAACTTTTTCAAATTGTAAAAATTAATTTTTAGTGTTTAAAATTATAAATTATTTTGAACGATTAGAATGAAGAGTTATTTGAAGTGATTATAAACTAAGATTATAGTAATAACTCATTTAGATATTTTTGTCTAATCAATCCCTTAATTTATGAAATTTGTAAATCATCATTTGTAATAGTTTATGAATTTAATTAAGATTAAATTCTATCTTTCTTTAAATTCAAATCGATAATATAATCATGAATTTATAAATAATAAAAACATTAAAATGACATTTTGGTTTTTCTATATTTTGTGATTTGATTTATTATCACTAAAACTTTTAAATATTCAATTTTAGTTATGTATTAAAAAATCTTAAATTTTGCCTTTTAAGGTGAATTGATCGTTAATTTTTCATTAAAAAAAAAGGTTATTATCTTCGTTAATAAATTTTAAAAATATGTTCACATTTGATCATTTATGGTATTATAATTATTAATACTATTGTAAACCCGAGATTTCGATTGATAATCAGAATCGAGACATGGGTAAATTAAGAATTTATATTTGTATATTGATTTGAATATGTGCGATGTGGAGTACAATCCCTAATTTATTCATCTGATTCTTTCTCTCTCATATACAAATATCTCGAGAGCTATATATAGCTTGTTCTGGAGGTAGAACTTGTCTCAAGGGCTTTCAACTTGTTCTTGAGGTTGACTTGTTTCGAGGGCTTTATAGCTTGTTCTCGATGTTGGATTTTGTCTTGAGGGCTTCAGAGGTTGTTCTCAAGGTTGACTTTGTTGATGTTGGGTCGGTCTTTGACTTGTTGATCTATGATTGGTCGTTGACTTGTTGATCTTCTATGATGATCGATTTCTGACTCATTGATCTTTGATCGGTCGTTGACTTGTTGATCTTGTATGATGGTTGTTGACTTGTTGATCTGTTTGAATGATGGACTTGAAGAATATGATGTGTGTTCTTCGTGTTTGCTTGTCGGTTTATGGGATTTCTTGACATTCAAAGTGATTTTGGACTTCAAAAGAGTATTTGATCCTTGGAGATTTGGAGAGTCTTCAGTTTAGTGGAATTCTCTCTAAAGTTATAGATTTCAGGACCCCTTCAAATGAAGGAGAGCTTCTCTATTTATAGAGTTCTATGGACCATGGGCTTGGGCCTAGCCTTTTGGACATGGATTCTTTGGTTTGGTTCACTAAACAAATTTGGGTCTGGTTTAATTTTGACCAAAATTTAATATAAACTAACTTTTGGTCCAAATTAATTCTGAGAAATATTATCCCAAAATTAAATTTAAATTTGTCATCAAATTTGAGATAATGACGTGACAATTTATGATTGACCGAAATTTCTCTGTCAACAACTATTAACAAATTTTGAATAATATTAACTTAAAATTTAATTATCATAGGAACCTTTTTTTTTTTTTAATATACATGTCTAAAAATGAATATTTAAAAGTTCAATAACCAAAATGAAATAAATCTCAAAATATATGGATCAAAATTATATTTACCTAATAAAAACATAAAAAAAAATATATAAATTTCGGAGTTACCAAAAAATTGACCAAAATTACATTAACCTAATAAAAACATTAAAAAAATTAATTATCAATTTAAGATCTTTAATTGTCAACTGTGGTATTATCAATACATAATACAATACTAATACACAATACTATACTATACATAATCATGTATTAATAATAAAATAATATTGTATTTTGAATATTAATAATACCATATTTTCTTTCAAAAAAAAAAAAAATCATATTTATGACTATGGATGCAAATATTTTTCAAATTTGACTAAATTTGTAATTATTTTGTTCGAATAAGTTATGTATTACAATTTCCCATATTTTAATTGATTAAAACATTTGTTTAAATTTAATCTAATAATCAAATGGTTTTTTAAATTTTAATTGCCTTCTAGAATCTTTGTTTTTTATTTACTGTTAAATACTCTTAACCATCCATCAATTTTCTTATCAAATTTCACATCAAATTTGTCATTTAATTATCAACACAAATTTTTAAATAAAGTAATTAATTATTTAATCATTATTAATATCAATATATAACCAATAACTAATTATCTTGATTAATTAACATCAATTTTCAAACAAATAGTTATCTATATGGACTATTATTCACTCTTTCACTACATTTCCCTCTACTCCCTTTTTTTTGACCAAATCTAAATAAATTATAATTAACAAATATATAAATATTTATACGTTTGTTTTTTTCCCTATTCCAAAATGACGGGAAATTTCCATTGATAATAAATGAGAAAACTATGTTGATTTTATTTTACTTTTAAATATAGATTTAATGCTCATTTGTAAAAAAGCCAAAATGTAAAGTTCTCTACTAAAAACGGAAAGAAAAGATAAAAGTTGAAACTTTTAATTTGAAACGTGATTGAACTTTTTTCCTTTTATTTGTAATTACATGTAATAAATGCATAGATCTTTTTAATTATATTTAAGGGTAAAATATGATTATGGTTCTCAACTTTGTTAATCTTTTGTGCGTAAATTTAGAATTCAATTTTAGTCTCTCCCTTTGATATTTATTCTATTTTAATTTTTAAATTTTCATAAATCTAATTTTAGTCTTTAAATTTTAAAGTTTGTTTAATTTCAATTCTGGAACTTAAAACAAAACAATCCTAAAAATTATAAATTGTTTATTTTTTACTAAATTTACTAAATTTATCTATAAATTTTAGAAATATGTTCACAATTCTGTCTTTGATTGCATTTAGTAATATTATTGAATCAATATCAATTAATATTAACTTCAAATTTTTTATAGAGACGAATTTTAAATTTTTTTTGTAAAGAATAAAGATCAAAATTGAAGTTTTGAAAATTTATAGATTAAAATGGAATAAATCTCAAAATTCATATTGAACTTTTAAAAATTCAAAAATTAAAATGAAATAGATCTAAAGATTCAAAGACCAAATTTTGATCCTTTATTTAAATGTAAGTAAAAGAAAGTACTCAAATAAGATTTTTGATAAATTTTCCACTTTTCAAATTTTGATTAGTTTATAAATATATCATTTAAACTTCATGGAGTTGAGTCGATTAATTGAGCATGTTTTTTTTTTGGAAAATTGTAACAGATGAGCTCTTCTCACAAAATAATTGACAAATTGTAAAGTATTTGCATCTATAATTATTAATATATTTTAATACTGTACTATAAATATTTATTAATACCAGTATTATAAGAAAGTATGTGATAATACTCGTTAATGCCTACCTTTGTTAATTTTTTTGAAAGTCACTGTATTTATAATTACTTTGTAGATTTTACTAGTATAAAATTTCCCTTTTTTAGTGTGTTGTTAACGTGCAGCCTCTCTCTGGATCTATGGCTAACATGGAGACATACACTGCATTATTAAAACCTCATGAGAGGATCATGTCTCTTGATTTACCACATGGTGGACACCTTTCGAATGGTTATCAGGTGCTTAATTATCAAATTTATTATCTACTAATTTTCGGTTGAATTACTAATTTGTTGAGAAAGTTAGATTTTAGTCCTTAGAACTTTGTCTCTATCGTTTGATACAATTTCATAAGTATTCTCTATTTTTTGTGGTCTCTAATGGCCATGTGTTCACTTGGATAGTGGCTGCCAATGGTAGAGAATATTATGAGGTTTTTATCAAATCATAGAGATGCAATTCAGTCTTCTGAAACCACAATGACTAAATTCTAATTTTCTCTAAATCTTAAGGACCAAATTTGTTATCTAACCTTAGGTTTCACGCTTACTAGCTGATTTGGGGGATTTCATTTGGTAATGTGAACTTTTGCGTATGTGTATATGTAATTCTTTGAACTCTCGAAGACCGATACCAAGAAGATTACTACTTCCTCAACATTCTTTGAGGTAATGCCGTATAGGTTGAATGAGAGCACTGGTTGCATTGACTATGATCAGGTTAGTCATTGCTTCTATACTGTCTGAATGGGGCAATTTAGGAGAGGAGGGCAGTTTCATAAACCAATTTCAAAAAAGGGGTAGTTTCAAACTTATGGCAAAAAGAGGGTAAAGATTTTGGATGGTAATGGTATGGAACAAAATAATCAGTGGGACCCACCAAAATTACATTTTTTTAAAATGTGTTTTTTTTTCTCTCCATTGAACATTCTCTCACTACTCATTGTTGCTGGTGCAAGTGCCGATTCTCGTCTCTATAGGATTATGTACGAGTTCGAAAGGTTTCTTCTTCCATTGCTTGGCTATAGACTAAATTATATAATATCTCCATCAGAGTACACCTAGAAGAGTAAACTAAGGAGCACCAGCACTTTTAGTTCATTTAGTGTGGCCGCATCCACACTTGAATACTCTAATATTTTTTGGACACGTATCAGGTGCTTGTAAGTGCAGTAGTTATGTGTTAAAACTAGTTATATAAAGTCCATATTGGTCCAACATTTATTATAAAAATGTTGCACAATAGGCACGTGTGAGACTCTTGGATACTCAATATTTGTTGGACATATGGTTGGGTAGCTATTGGCACAGTAGATCGGCGTTAGACACTAGTTATACAAGATAGGTGTTAGGTACCAGTTGTATAAAGTCAACACAGGTCCATTTGTCTATATATTTTGATAAACGTATTCCTGCCATGTCCATGCCCTAGATAGATTTTTTTTATATATATAGGAAAAGAAAACATTTTCATTAATAAGATGAAAGTATTACAAAGTTTTGGGTCAGGTTCTGAACCTTTTATACACTGAAATTACATGGTAAATACAAAATAAATCTCTCTAGAAGTTGAACATCCAACTTATAGTCCAAAGAGGGGATGATGCCCATCCGAGGAATTATCTCATGAATCAGTTTTACATCTGGAAGGAGAGACTCGTATATCGAGAAAAATCCATCAGAACTGGCTCAAAGGGAAGGAGGAGGAAGACACGTCTGAATTCGACGCCAAAAGAGGTGAGTGGAGAAGAATCGCGCTTCATGGCCAAACAAATTGACAATAAATAGGGGCGAGTCCCATAAGCTTCAAAAAGAGCACATGTCCCTTATTTAGCCGAGTAGAGGGTGCAGAAAATGAAATCCAACGAGAGTAAGTGCATCAATTCGGCGAACTCACACGATTTTCCACACGCCATATAGCGATCAACGATCGGTCAACATCGATGAGGAGGAGGTTGTCTTGATACATTCCAACCTAACTAAAAGCTAGCAACCGAATATTCTAGTCCTATGCGTGAGCATTCGACATTCGGTGAACACCGATGTCGAGGAGCAACTATCGATGACACCAGCTAAGATTTTGATAAGGCTCGGAAGTCTTTGCCTTTAAAAAAATGAGACCAAACCTAGTGAATCGAACCAGTCTGGGACAACTGGTTCAGTTAGACCAGAACCAAACTGATACGATTCCGAGGCCTCTGAAAGTGTACTCGAGGCGAAGCAAGAAGTGATGGAATAATTTATTAGTTATTAGTA
>JBBMKA010051344.1:0-19257 GCA_037833695.1 Sechiopsis laciniata
TTATGTATTAAAAATTATTTTTTTAAGTTAATATTGACCTCAAGTTTTGTTTTCTTTATTCTTCACAAAATCTTTTTTTTTTTTAGATTATTTTTTCAAAATCTTAATGTTTAAGTAGTGAATCAATTTGAAATAAACAAAAAAAATATACTACTCTAAAAAAAAATTTATATACTATTAATTAAGACCAGTTCATGAGTTATTATTTTAAACAATCATCAATTAATTTTGTTAAAAAAACATCATATATATTAGAAAATTTTAAAGAAAATTTATAATCAATATTCATAAAAATATTTAATAAAAATATAAAGTTTAGATAAACTGGCACGCAGGTTTAGGTAACCACCGTTATAATAAACGGTGGGACAAACACGGGTTAGATTATTATAACCAACTCGGCCGTTTACATAAACGGTACTCCAAACATACCCTAAGAGTTCAAAAGTCTGAATCTATAGTCTTGGGGTTTTTGTTTCTATTTCTTGAACTTCTTTTAAACTAATATTTCTTGAATTTACAGTCACCATAATTATGTGGACCCAATTCTTGTGGAGGACCAACGAAAATAAACGAGAGAGAGATCAAACCTAAAAAAGTGGAGAAAATTAGTATTGATGAGTGAAAAAGTAGTGTCCACCAACCCTTTTCATGTCGTGCGAAGCAGCAGAGCATTATGAGATTGATATATAAAAAGGATCCTGTCTAAACAACATGATATGACAACAACATTGACCTAAAATTCTGATGAAAAAAGAAACAGAAAAAGAAACTGAGCTTTATACAATGGCAGGGGTATCATATATTATTATATCTCCTATCAGACCACCGCTAAAGTAAAACCATCATGAGAGGAGGGAAGGAAGCAAAAGACCCATCATATCTACTCCTACTACTACCTTGAGACGAGCGAGCTCGTGACGCTTCGACACCGTGCAGAGAGAAGTACGGGGCGACAACATGCATGAGATAAACAATCTAAAGCTCTGTTTTTTTTTCCTCAGGAAGCTGCAGCAAAAGATGATCCAAAGGATGGTAAGAGCCATCCTTGCTTCTGGGCGTGCTCGACATAGAAAGTAAACTTCTTGCCTACATTTGGAATGTCGAGTGCGAGATCATCGAGGCCATCTTTGATCCTAGAGAAGCCTTTGGTCATCTGGTTGGTGGTGATCAGGCCCACATTGAAGCATGCCTGCAGCAAATCTAGAATCCTGTCGTTCTTCTTCTCCATTGCCATAATCAATGCCTTCTTCACAACCTCGTGGTTGAAGAAAGGCATCCCTAGATCACGGATGCACTGGCAAGCTTCGCTCACGACTCCTCCGCTTTCGTACTCCTCTAAGAGCTTCTGAATTTTATCCTTTGCATCCTCCACTGCCCAGCCTGTTCCACCGCCCCAGCATCTCAAAAGCCTCTCACCAGCATGACGAGCAGCAATTAATGAGCAGGCCATTCGCACGGTCTCACTTCCTGTGCAATTCGGAATTAGCCTGCTAGCAATATCCTCCAGATTCAGAGGAGCCAAGACATCGTCAATCACAGCTCGGGCAAGAAAGAGAGCAAGTTCATTTGATGCATCCAAAATGTCTAGCGCTGTATCTTCTGCAGACTCCAGTAGCATCACAAAACCGTTAACTATATCCTCTGTAGAGAATATCTCGATGTGAAGAGCTGAAAGGAGCACTGAAGCCATTTCTTTTTCTCTGTTTTTCCTATCCATTGCAAGTGTAATCAGTTTCTTCAAAAAGATTGGATTGTATTCGGGAGCACCAAGATCTTCTAGGCTTCGTATTAACTCAGGAATGTCGTCTGAAAGAAAATATTCATGAATAATAGTCACAGTCTCTTCCTTATAGCGTCTCAACTTTTCATCTTTAGATCCAATAACATCAACATCTTCATCTGAAGATTTCATAAAGGATGCATCGAGCCATCCTTCAGATATGGCCCTTGGGATCAAGGACTCGAACAAAGACTTAGCCGATGGGATATCAAGAGCAAGGTCATCAAGGCTCTCTGCCAGCCGAGAAAACCCCTTAACCATTTGACTCGAGCTTATCAGACCTTCCTCAGCAGCTTCCTTCAGAAGCTTCAGTATCAGAGGTTCAGCTGTTCGGATCTCCATGGCAAGAATCAAAGCCCTCTTCACAACCTCATGATGAAAGAATGAAACACCCAACTGTCTTATGCATCTGCAAGCCTCAAAAGTATCTCCATTCTCAATATATTCCCTTAAGAGATAAGCAATCTTTTTCTTCACTTCCTCAACTGTAAAGTGTGTGCTGCCGCCCCATCTTTTCTCCAAAAGTTCTGCATGATGTGGAGCAGAGAGATAGCTCTTCTCAGCAATTTGGATGGCCCGAGTCCCTTTAGATGATTCAGGCAATGCCTTCCGTGCCCTGGCTAGAAATGCTGGGGGAAGTATGTCATCAACTACAGCACGAGCTAAGAACAAAGCAAGGATATCAACTGCATCCAATATATCCACAGCAAGATCATCGACTGATTCAAGTAGCATAAAAAATCCATCTCTTATATGGTCAGGGCTGATAACATCAGCATATAAATCTGAAAGCAGAACTGAAGCCATTTCCTTCTCCTTATCACGTCTGTCCATTGCCATAGATACTAGTCTTTTGATGATGTAAGGGTGATAGTCACTTGAGCCTAAATCCCCAAAATCAGATGCCGCCAATTCCACATCTCCAGTGCTAAAGTATTCCTCTATAATAGATACAACAGATTTCTTATAATCATCCAAGGGATCTAATGTAGTGGACCCAACAAGTTGGTATGGTTCCTATTAAAGAGAAAATGACAGACAGATTAAATACTTAGGTTTGAAAATAATGATAATGTAAAAAGCTAATTCATCAATACCAATCCACTAAATGCAATCTCACTAGCGTGTGCACCATTACCAGTGTGAATGTTAAGCAGTACATGGGCAATCGTCCCAAGTACCATTAGCATGATGAGTTTCCCAATCAACGAACCTCAAACCTTAGTATTTGGCTACGCTAACTTCTCTGAGATTTATGTTCACAAAACGACAGATACACATGTGCATTTTATTGAGCAATCATACACAAGAACAGAAAATCAAATTCCAACTTAAATACTGAAATTACCTCGCCACTGTCATAGTTAGGATCATTTCTGTCAATATGAGAATCGCCATCAGTGTCAAGCAATTTACCCCAGGTGCCCTTTCCACCAGCCCCATCTGTAACATCAGTATAAATACTAATGGTTAGAAAGGCAAGAACAGGACAAGCTGCAAAAAGTACATCTAAAAATATAAATGATATCATGAATAATTTAACAAGGAAGGACTTTACAACTAGTGGAATTTCCATTGTAAATGTACACTGCGAGATGGCCTAGGAGAAAAGGGAAAGGCAAGGCTGAAAATAAATTTAGATCCAGCAATATAATCATACAGTTAAATATCGCAGCCTGCGCACAAATTTCACATCCATAAACAAAAATACTAAAGGTGGGGGAAGTGGGTCCAAAAGCAACTCTGCATTAATTTTTTTTAACTTCCCTTTTTCGTATTAACAAAACCATGCCCTCAAAAGCACTAATCATTCAATTTAATAATACAGGGATACTTAGAAACTGGTACAGTTGAAAATAGTATCAAACAGTTACAAAACATTCGGAACAGAAAATGATGGTACATACATGATACAACATCCGGTAACAATTCAAGTATAAGATAAAAATTCTGAATTCTTTGCTATCTTTTAATGAAGCGTTCAAATATAACAAAGAGTTAAAATTTTAGAACTCTCTAAAAATATCAGTCAAAAATTATATTTCCAAACTCTTCAAACACAAGGACTACAAGGATGACAGATGAACTCACCCTTTTTCACCCTAATACACTTCCCAGAGTGTGTTCTACGCACATGTTTCACACCAACTCCAGGTGCTGGTACCTTCCCACCAGCAGGGGCTTTTATGTGATATTCAGAAAGTAAGCCTCTGGGAGATTTGGGAGAGGATGCTAAAACATCCACATTCTGACTAGCTATTTTCATCATTTCCCGCTGCTCTTCAGTCAAGAACCCTTCATTTGAGGCCATTTATGCTGGAGATACCTGCATGTTAACTATAATTCAGAGGGGGAAATGCACATATAGACAGCATAAATAAACAAAAAAAATAAAGTCGATATGATAACTAAAACATACAAGCTTTACATCTATCCCACGCTAAAAACACATACATCATACCCAAAATGCTACAAGTATAGTAACCAAATGAATAGTACAATCTAAGTAGAAAAAACATGCCTCTATGATAAAATTCATAGAAGAAAAAAATGTGCATACAGAGAGCACAACTTAAAAAATAAATTCCATAACAATAACATACATTAATTAAAATGGCAGCAGCTATACATCTCTCCCAAGCTAAAAAAAAAAAATGCATCCTACCCAGATGCTACAACATAGTAACCAAAAGAACAACACAATCCAAGTAAAAATCTATTCAATATAAAAAAACACAAAAAGGGGGGAAAAGGCAAGACAACAGAAATAAGCTTCCTGAGGCGGCATCCACATACACATACATACTATAGATTCGCACACAACAGATTGTAATTTTCTTTTTGGGAAACCGAGAAATCAGTGCTTCACTCGACTGTATCCGAGTAACCACGCCCATTTTTTATTGAAAGAGGTAAATTCCACTATATCCGGAGTAACCACATCGGTGCCTAGACCAGGCACGGAGAAACTTAATGGCGACCGTCCCTATTGTAATTAAACCTTGCAAAACTGAGAAATGGAAGGCAGACAAAGATACCAAACACCGAAACCTAAACCAAACCAAACCTTGACTTTCTAAAGTCTCATAAATTCCGAAGGGACTCAAGAATCAATCAATCACTCCACTCCATTCCTTCCATTTCCTCCACAACAAGCAAATAAAAAAAAAAACAGTAAACATCAAAACACAAGAAAGCGAGAGAGAAAGAGAGAACACCTATCAGTGGAGAAGCAATGAAGGGAAAGAAAACACTTGGAGGAGTGGTATTCTTCTGTGCTTGGCCCGGATCTCGAGCCAAGACAGGAGACACGAATCGGATCTCCAAATCGCAGCAACGGAGAGGGGAAAGAAAACAAGATGATAAATTCCAGAAACAAAAATCTACGCAAAGTTGGAAAAACCCTAGATCAGAATGGCGCCGGTTTATCGGACCACGATCCGAATTTGTCTGGTTCTTGCTTTGTTGCCGGTTGAGAGTAAGAGACACAATAAGGATGAGGGCAAATAAAAACTGGGGCGAAAAAGGGATATTTATATTCAAAACTACAGGCTACAAGTACACGTCATTAAGTTTATCCTTCCGTGACTCGCCACGTGGCGGCTTTGCTGTTTTATTTTTCCCGTAATTTTTCTTCCACCACTCGCCTCCACGCTAACCGGCCTGTCTAGTCTCCGCACATAATATCATGCTCCTCCTTGTCTTTTTTTTTTTTTCCTTTAATTATTTTCTTACCAATTGCTGCTTTAAGACTGTAGTTATATTAATCAGTTATTTTGAATAGTTAAAAATTAAAGGTGGTTGTCAAAAACTCGTTTCGATATAATTTTTGTGTAAATGAGTTAGAGTCAAAATCTTGTTTGGAATTAGATTTAAAATGAGTAGTTAAAAAAAGTAATGATTAAAAATGAATTATTTTAATTGATTTGAAATGAATTCTAAAAAATGAGTGTTATAATTGATTGAGTAGTTATAAATGAAAAGTTAAAAATAAGAATTATTTTTAAAAATAAAAAAGTGGGAGAGTTAGTTTAAACGCATTTGAAAGTAAGTTTTCAAGAAAGAGTTAATAAATTTTTTAACTAAATTATTCTTAAATATGACAAACAAACAACCCCTTATCTTCTTTTTTCCCTTGAGATACTGCTTTATTATATATTATATATAATCGTATGAATTACCCAACTTTATTCTTCAATTGATCGTTATCATATAATTATGTCTTAACTTTTAGTTCATCGAGATCTTAAATCTTTTCTAACTCATATTCACAACTTTAATTTCTTTTTTATTCTTTTAGTTTGGTAGTTGTGAATAATATTTGGATGACTAATATTGACAAAAATTATATCAGTAAGATTTAGTTATTAAAAGATTTTACGTTTGAAATCTCACTCTAAATGTTGTTGAAATTTAAATTTATTCATTTGCGATTAAAGTTATTTTTTAAAATATGTTTTTTCTTTAATTCAATAACCATTAGGAATGAAATATTTTAAGCCGTGATATCTTGGTCGAATTATATTTTTCTTCGTAAAATGTGTTTTGGTAACGTATAAAAACAGAGTTGTAATTTATGTGTTTTTTTAGTATGTGTTTGATAGGGTATTTGAAACTAAAAAAATGTGAAAAGTATGAGATGAAAAAATTGAGTGTTAGTTGAGAATAGAGAGAGCTTGTTTGATATGATAATAATGTGTGACATATTTATATTAATAAAATCTAAATTATATTGCTATTTGTGTCAACGTGACCAAAGTTCAAGTGATATTATGTATAATTTAATAATCTTCGATTATAGACTAGAGTTTGTCATCCTCAAATATTATTAGATCGATAATACAAGTTTTATATCATTTGCCTTATGATCATGTTGGCAATAATATAAATCATAATTCAAATATAAACACAAACTAAATTTACATAAAAAGTTAGAAGCGTGTTAGTTTATTTAGTTGTATTCTAAGAATTTCTTATTTTTATTATCTGTGAAATTTACCTTGACTATTAAATTATGTTTGATTGGAAATATTAATCAAGTTGTTGTTTTCATAATTAAGAAAATCAAACACTATTTTAAAGCATTTTCCTCAACAAAACTGGAAATATTAAGTTGGATTTTAATTTAAAATATATATGAAAAAATATTGAGCATCTTCAAAAGTCAAATACTAATTTGGGATCGAACCCATAATTATGGTGTTGCATGGAGTAATAAAAGTACCTATCAAAGTCTGAATTTCCATCCTTATAATAATGCTTTTTTTAAGTCACCCTTATAATAATGTTATATTATGCAAATAAATAACAACAATAACATATAGCAATTCGAAGCGATTAATGATTTTATGAGTGATTGAAAAGTAAGGAAATGAGGATTTCAAAAAAAAAAAAAAAAAAAAAAAAAGGTAATGAAATGAGTAAAAGATGGAAATGTATAAAAATTATAAAATTATTTTATGAAAAAATACTAACCTACGAAGCCAGTTGTGACCCTTAATCCCTAAGAGCTGCTGGCATCTATGCATTACCTTAAATTCAAGATCAATAATAGTTTAATAAAAAAAAAGGAGATCAATAATGAGTCTCTTAGCTATAGAGACTCTATTGCTTGTTCACACTCAAAATTCAAAGGATAGCATAAAAATGTATTAAAGTAAATTAATGTCTACGTAAGAAATTATCTTTACCGAAAGGATTAACGATGAGTTGGTTTCATTGTTTGGTGATAATCTAATTCAACACCATATTGATTCTGAAAATCGATATTTGACTCTCATTTATTTGAGAGCAACAATACCTTGACTTCTTGTTCCTTCTACCAATTTGTACTAAAATATATATAAAATTATCTATTAATTTAATGAGACTAGAATTTTGAGTCTCTCCCTCGCGCTGGCCACCCAATAGGGAGCGTTACACCTTTCCTTAGGGCTTACCTACTTTTCTATTAAGGTTTGGAAAGAGGACATGAATTATTGTTTTTAGTGGAACCTGAAAAGACAAATTGCCCCTATTTTCTTTAATCTATGGAGAAATAAGATCGGGGCAAGATAGTATCTATTTCAATGGATTGAAAATGTCAAGGTCTAGCGTTATTTTCTTGAAAAGATATTAGATCACTACGGACACTTTAAAATGAGTAATGCAACCAATTCCTTTACTACTTCAACCCATATTTCCCCAAAATTGTTGCCTGCTCTAATATCTCCAAGATCTCTCTATTACTTTGAGAGGAGAATCTCGTTGGTTTGATCGACGAATTATGTGGGAAAATGAACCTTCCTTTTTTCGTTGATTTTCAACAAGAATTTTTCTAAAGTAACTAAATATGTTATCAGTATAGTTTCGAAAGACTTATTGGTCACGGATTTGATCCGTCAGAAAGAAGACAGAACCAACTAGATCGGAGAAAGAAAATTGATAATATATTTTTTGTAATCGAAGTCTTAAATTATTTATAACTATCAAAATGTATATAATAATATAATTTTAGTAATCATATATGTATTTTGGATCAAGAGGTTGGATATTCGTAGTTATTAAACTAAAAAAATATTACAATTTCAAACATAGTATAATTTCAAACAAAGTTTAATTTAGTAAAACTTATAGGAACCGGCGATTAGATACTCATTTTTTTCGTCATTACTGCATGTTATTTTATTTGGAAACCACTATCTGTTATTTCAACAAATAAATAAACTCTGATTTCGACTCTAAAAATAACAAATGATATGGGTTATCGGTTTGATTTTATGTTGGATTAGCAGAATATTTTAGCATCTCCAAGCAATGATATATTTGGAAGCAAAAAACATGGTGTCATAATTTAGAGGATCATTTTTCAGTTGAGATTTGCTCTTTGCTTAAAGATGAAGAAATGGAAAATAAAATACACCATCATATAAAAAAAGATATGTATATTTTCTTATTGGAGTTTGTAGAGAACAAACCTCTTTATAACTTTAAAACGTGATAAAAAGAAGAGTTTAGATCTCCTTTTCTCCCATGTGCAATATTACTCATAATCAATTACAAATCTTTCTAAACAAATATCTGCCTTCAAAAGTTGCATAGCCTTCGATTAAGAGATAGTAGATTTAAATCCTCTATTATTGTACTAACAAAAAAGTTGAATATACTATATTAAAAAGTTGATACATTCTAGCATTTGTACAAAAGAAAAATTTGAACAACTCTACAAATTGTCATAATATTATATCATAGTCCATTAAATTCAAATGAATATTCAATTCAATAAAAATGAAATTAGTATCTAAAAAAGCGTGTTCCTCCTATATCTCTATTGGGCCAGCAGGCCCATTTCAAGCTTCCCTCTCGCTGTTTCTTGAGCTAAGGGCCTGGTCCATCTGCAAAACTTTGGGCCTCTTCAGCCCATAGGTGATGGATCGAGATGGGCCTAATTACAGATTCAAAAGCCCAAATGGACAGTCGATTCAAATCCCCGTCTCCATTTTTGTTTGTTCATTGGGAGGAACTCTGTTTTCAAATGCATGTTCTTGTTCTTCCAAAACTCATTCTTTTTTCTTGCTCTTCTTCCTAGCTTTAACCATTCCTATTTTGCTGTATATTATGTCCAGAATGGCTCTCTATTCTTTCCTGTTATTTGTGGCAAAGCTTCACATCCAAGATTGCTCAAGTTTCTGATATGATTTCACATCTGGCACATTTCCACTTTCTACCATCTTCTAGTGACAGAAGCAAGCTCTTTTGAAATCACGAACATGTACGAAGGCGTAAATCATAGTTGAACAAGTAACCTCGTCAGGTTTTAGTTCCCGAGCAGTCATCTCTTGCAGCAGCAGTAGCATCTTTAAATGTTGACCTCCACTTGCATAGCATTCACCAGCATGTTGTATGTTATAACAGTTGGTTGTAACTCAATCTTATCTAACTCAGAGATCACATCTCTAGCTTCATCAAGTACACGAAGCCTGTTTTGCAAACTCATCTAACGGTATATTGAATGTTGAGTAAGCATTTACTTAAAAAAAAATTGAGTGTCAGGACCACCTTGACTATTTTCACTAAAGAACTGTTTAAATCTATTATATTTGATTGTCAAGGTAACTTAAAAGAAAGTTATTCCTAGATATGATTACCATAAATCGAATTCATAACTTATTTAGAAAGCCTCATTTTTAATGAGTCATCTTGACAATCAAATATATCCACCTGTAAAAATTCCACCTCCTAAATTCCTAAACCTCCAAGACCTTTTTTACTACTAGAATCCATGGTGGTTAGCTAGTTATGTACTTCATCATTTTATGAAATCTTTGTTGTCAAATTAAATAAGCAAATGTGTTGTTCTTTAGAGTAAAACGAAAAACAGACATGGCTCATAAAATTCAGGACAATAATATATCTGCACGAGAGCTAATAGATAGATGATCTGCAACTTGCACTAAAATTTTTAGGCTTAAAGATGTGATGTTTCTAAGCTTATTTTTATTTTGATGTGAATATATCCTAAAATCCTTAGGAATTGGAACAGAAAGTATATAATACAACAAATGAGATCGTTGCTCCTCGGTCCCATGACACTAAAAGAAGAAAAAACAAACATCATATAAATTAAACCATGTTTGGCCTCTGTGGCAGCAGAAGATTATAAAACTTATCATGTAAGAAGAAATTCTTGCCTTTGCTATCAACAGCTTTTTTCCAGCCACACCAACCACCACTTATAATTTTTTTGATATCATCATTTCCTGTATAATGAGGATCCAGTATTAAAAACGCACAATCTCCACTTCCTTCATTGTAGTCAACTCCCAAAAGCGTGTATGCTAGAACACCACCTCCTGTATTATAGTACCCAAAATGGAGATAAACTGAATTTAAGACCAGATTCCAATTTTACCCAATCAATCAATCAAATAAATAATTTCAGTAATCAATCCAGGATTGACAAACTAACCAATCATAATAGGAGTTCCTTGATTCTCGAAATGTGCAGCCAGTTCTCTACATTTTTCGGGAAGTTCAGCCCCCGATCTGACATTTATGATTTTGCAACTCACCTATAAAATATACAGGTCGTTTTACTTCGGAACAGTTATTTTGCAAAGTAATCTATTGTTTTGAATATCTTTACGGGGTATGCTTCTGCTAGAATTTGCATTTTCATAATAGCCATGATATAAAGTTGAAGTTCTACAGGACACTGTCTCATAATCAAAACAAAAAACTTACACCGAGCAATTTGTCTAAAACAAAGCTCAATTCGATGGCACCAATCCATTCACGTGATCCGATAAACGAATCATCCTTGTCGCCGATCTCCACCAGTGCTTCTTGTATTTCCCTAAATAAGGTAACTGGTTATGTGTTAAGACACCGATAATCTTAACAATACACAATAGAACCAACACCGAAAATAATAAAATACACGAGAGCTATCCTAATAATAATAGATAAAGATTACAATATCATACCCATAGCCTTTCGAGAGGGCTAGACTCTCCCAAGTCTTGAACAAGACAGAATACGAAAATATGCATACCTCACAAAGAACCCTAACTACTCTATTTATATTAAAGTCTTAAAGTGCTAATGACATTTTACCCTTACATAATTATACTAATATTCCCATCTTACCCTTGAACTATAGGCAACCGATTATGCAATCTCAAAAGGTTATGGGTTCAATTTATGGTAGACACTTATCTAGAAATTAATTTCCTATGGATTTCCTTGACATTCAAATGTTCTAGGGTCAGAAGGTTGTCCGTGACAATAGTCGAGGTGCACGTAAACTGGACATGACACTTGTGGATATAAAAAAAAAAAACTATACGAAGTAATTGTAATCAACAGAATAGCTATTTTTCAGGTTGGAAAATAGTCGATCTTGTTTTCCAGATTAATGGAGCTGCAGATGGATAGCCAAAGAAGGGGTTGGTTGTTCAAAATTCAAAGTTCATACAGAGTAGTCAGATTTATGGATGTATAATTCATACCTATGCGAAGGAACATCTATGGATGTATAATGTTGGAGTCTGAACCATGAAAGAATAGTTTGCAAAGACCGGTAAGCACAACCCCAGCCCTACAACACAAGTAGTAATTATAATCAGAGTATCAGAATAAAACTGAAAGTAACCAGTTTTAGACTGTCAAGCTTTGACAAGTATAGTCTGAAGTAGAAGCTTATAATTTACAATCAGTTCCTTATTAAAAAAAGGTAATATTTATTTTCTTCCAACTGATAAGGGAATATATTTTCGAATACATCATAGACCATCAAAGAAGAACATCAGTAGAGAGCAAATAAGTCAAATCATTTCAGATTGACTTCTTTGTTCTTTTTCAGATGAGAGCTAGTCAAATAATTATTAACTTAAGTATGTTCTAGAAAATAAATAGATTTACATGAATAAATTTACACGGCTCCTGTGCTCTCAAGGAAATAAATTTACACGAACAAGTTCACATGTTTCTTGTGCTTTAAGTGAACTCCAAATGCTTCTTAAATATCATTCGACCATCTTTAGCAAGAATGACAAGTTCAGCGGATACATTTTCAAATTTTGGCGAAACCCTCAAAGAGAATATTCTTAATATAGAACATTGACAACGTAAAAATAAACTTGTTCATTTTTTTTATGACTTTGTAACTTTCAGGTGCCCGTATTTCTCTATTAAGTTCATCGTGTCTTTGATAGCTTAAAACATTACAACTTCTAGGTAAATAGAAATTTCCAATACCGAGTCGTTAAAGCCCTCTTGAAGATAATGATGGTAATCATATGACCCCTGAACCAGAGACATTTGGCCACCTGAAACTGCACAATTTAAATTTGATTAACCAAGAGTCTGAGAGAATAACAAAAAAGACAATATTTGAGGGCCATTATTAGCAACCTACCACCGCTGCTTGGAATTCCAATATGAACATTTTTAAGCAAAAAGGAACCTGATAAAATAATTAAATAAAAGATTTAGCACTGAAAGTTCACCAAATCGAAAGCAGAACAAATTTAGCTTGGCTTTGTTCCATACATGATACATGCACCTAAATAATTCTTACCCTTTCGCGGCAAGCTGTTCTTCCTCCCAGAGAAATCCGAGGCACTTGCAATTCTTAACACAGGACGATCAAAAGGTAAACCTAATCTTAAATGTAGGGCTTTCCTTAGTTCCACTGATCAGAACATGGTCAAAGTTACATAATGATTAAAGTCAAGCACACAGACAACACTTGGAACAGGAGAATATCAGTTGCAAACGAAAAACTTCCTAATTCATCAAATTCTCCATTGTTTAGAACTTAAGAGAAAATGCATTATTCTGAGTCCTTCACATCCAAATGTTGAGTCAGACGACATGTCTCGTGGGGATAGATTAAGTGCGTGTAAGCTGGTCTAGACAGTAACGGATATATAAAAAATAAATTTAAAAAATTAAAGACACATTTTTCTTAAGTATCATGCAAATGGTTGGCCCTACAACAATCAGAAAAGTGGGGTATGCTTAAAACTAATTGTACCTGAACAATTAGTTGAAACATAAATGGATAATTGACCATAACTGTAACATATTTTCAACCATATGATGTTAATAAATCATCATGAGTTGGCCTAATGATAAAGGGAGTCTTGGGGAACTAAGAAGTCATGGTTCAATCCATGATGGTCACTTACAAATATAGAAAAAATGATGTTAATAAACAGAAAGGACATATCAGAGGTCATATACTTTGATAACTAGCTTAAGTCCACGTGGTTTATACCTTGCTTCATTTCAGTCTCCCCATAAGTGAGTTCATAGATAACAGTTATTGGATGCAAGAATCCAGGAGGACAAAAATGATATGGCACTAGCTGCAGAAGCAAAGATCCTTTAAGTTAATAAAAGAAAAAAAACAACAATGTATATGATTTTATTTTTTTTCAAAAACACACACACATACACATCAGGCGTAGCAGTAGGGGCAATATTAGGCTCCTAAGATCTATAACCAATGAGATGTGCAAATGTAGTATGGGCGAGGTCAAAACAGAGCAAGTAGAAGAAAAAATGACTTTAAATAAAAGCTTCAACAGAAGAAGGTTGAAGTTAGTCTGTACCTGAGGCAGTTTCTTTAACAGGTTGGGTAATATTGCATTCTTCATTGAGTTCAACTGATCAACTAAACCCGGAATGACAAGTGTTGAAACAGCATTAGCCAATAGAATAAACTTGGCAGCATAACAGAGAACTTCTACCTTCAGGTCGACAACCAAAAGCCTGGCCTTGTCCATAGCTGAAAGTACAAAAAATTATCTTCCATTAGGACTGTTAAGAACACCGATACCATTACAAGGACCACTTTAAGGCTGGAGAGGTAAAGTTATGAAGTAAACACTGGCACGAATAACTACCTGGCAAGAACTCTACAGCTGGTGCACTAGATTTTTGAGACATGTCTGAGCTATTCAGAAGAACACTTACTTGGATTATATCTGCATTCTAAGAAGAAAAGCTTTTGAAAAATTAGGGCTAATATTGTATTCTAATTGCTTAAGGTGAAACTAAGCAAATCTTTTGTCACATAAAGTCATTCATGCCAAAATCGGGAAAAAAAAAAAACAATACCTGTGAAGAAAACGTCCTGGACTCAGTTTTACTTTTTAAACAGAAGTTTGCACATGGCAAAGACATTCCATCAGAATTTTGGCTGAGATCATTCAAATGCATAAACTTTGAGGAATTAATTTGGAAATCCATTTGTGAGCCACGTAGAATGACTGGACAAGGATCTTCTGGGGAGTTTTTACATAGTGCTTCCGCTACATATACCACCTGAGGGTCACTTAACTTGGAAATAACTGATTCTATGGCATGTATGAACGTCTTTTTGGCATCTGAAAGATATGGGAGTTCAAATTGATAGTTGTAAGACACATCTCTCTTATTTAATAAAAACAAGAAAAGAGATGAAAAACTATTTTCAAGGCATAGCAAAGCAGGTGTCTGATATAAACAAATGTTAAGCACAATTTGCACATGAAGTTCTTTTTGGTTTACATATAGAGTTATTGGACAAACCATTTGATCAATTGATCCCTCTGGTAGAGATATAAACGATCTTGATTCTTGAAACTTCCCACTGCCTTAACATTTTCTTATATAAGTAGAGTTCCTGAATCTTAAAACCAGCTAGACTAGAATACAAGAATTCGTGAGTGTAATCAGCTAAAATCCAGCCAGACCTCAGTCTTATGTATACTCCAGGCAGCAATGCCATTACAAGTTGAAGAAAGATTTATGATGCCATATCAACTTCCACAATCTGGCAGTTCTAACGAGAAAATATAATCATTTCAGGCATTCATAATCGTAACTAGCAAGGCTTTACATTTACCAAAACTAAGAAATTATAAGCAGCATACTATATTTTTTTGACAACCCAAGACTTGAACCTTACGCTGCACTAAACATGAAGGCACCACTAGTCCGTTCCTAGAAAGTGGCACCAGGATACATCGAATGGAGGAATGGAGACATGTGAGTTGTCTACAAATTAATGTCACGTGTGAGACTCAATGATTTTGGGACTTTGAGGGGAGCACATCTTCAAAGCCCAAGCTTTCGACCACAGTGCCACCCCTCGGACACTATAGGCAGCATACTATTCCCTATAACATTCAATAGCTTATGATAACTAAACAAAAATGAAAAAACACCATTTAACTTCACCTGAAGAACTGTCGGGAGGAATATAGAGCGGTACACTAATAGGCAGTTCGCACCGGAGTAGACAACCTCTTTCCCATATATACTTTTCTGGATTGTTTTCGAATAAAACAGAAGAAACAGAATCCAAGCTCGGGCCATTTCCAGACTCGGAGACAAAAAAGTGAATATCAGTGGAATTGATTTCAGCAACTGCTCCAATCAATAACTGTTTGTCAGATTTTTCACCATGAGTTAGAAGCTGACTCAACCTCCGCGCCGCATCAATTGCCTTGCTTGCATGTTCTTCGACATTGGAATTTCCAACAACCAACGCTCCAATAATATAAAAACCCTTCAATAACAACGTCCGAAGTTCTTCTGCTCATAAAAGAAGATTAAGTTCCTCAATCCAAATCCAAGAGGCTAATAATCAAAATCACTCCAGACTAAAAAGAGTTAAATGCAGTCGTATCATAAATGAACAACAAATGAATTCCTCTAATTCAAGCTGTATCAGAGCGAAACTTATAAAAACAAATTACCTGCTTCTTTGGCGAAATCAGGCGAGACAGATTCAGGTGGAGACAAATGGTGGATACATCTGAGTGTGGAGATGATAGTCAAAGGAGGCAGAAACGGCGATCCGATAAGCCATTGAAGAGCCGGCTCTTTTTTCTGAAGAACAAGCTTGTTGGGCAGAATTCTGATACTTCGTTTCTCGTCCAGTTCCTCCATGGATGCTCCAAGCTCGCAGATCTTGGAGCGCGAACCGTAAAGTTTTTGCCTACAATTCCTAAACGAACACGAACAAATTTGTGGTAATGGGCTGGGTTGAATAAGCCCAATATCACGAGCCCAATATCACAAGCCCAATAGATTTAAACCCAACATAGTATATTTTTCGGCCCCAAAACAGGACATCATGGCCGCTAATAGGTAATGGTAAATGGGCCTTATTCATTAAAATACACGGGCCCACTATGAAATTTTCACGCAAATATTTTTATGTAGGCTAAATATATAAGGTCGAAAATATAATGTCGGGCTTCACCTTTTTCTAAAAAAATATTTCATTAATAAGTAAATTATCAGTCAACAAACTGCGATTGTTTGATCTATACCCTTCCTAACTATGGTTTAATCCAACCAACAATATCAGTTATTCAATGGCACTAGTGTACACTCAATGACTAAAAAATCATGAGTTTGAATCCCTTTATCTCAAAAAAAATAAGTCATGGTTTAATCCATGATGATAACATATTTAAGAATTAATTTTGTATAAATTTTTTTAACATCCAAATACTAGAGAGTCAAACGATATGTCACGTGACACTAGTCAACGTGTGTGTGTAAATTGACTCGGACAATCATGAATATTTTTATTAAAAAAAACCTTCCTAACTATCAAATGTGCTATCTTCTCTCAGAAAGAAAGAAAAAATAAATCAAATGAGCTATCCCCGTGTATAGACATCAATGAGTTAGTACGTGTATAGACATTAATGAGTTAGTACGAATTCAAACTATAGAATGACCCAACCACAATGCAAGTCGAAGGCTTTCAAGTATTACTCAAACTTCTACAAGTAAAAGATACTCCAGCTTATGGTGAGAGAACTCATACATTTTTTTTAATGTACAAATTGGGAAGAAATGCCACAAACCCTTTACAGAGGGTAGGGGTGCAAGGCAAAATCGAGAAACTGAAAACCGAATCGAACCAATCCAATCCAATGGATCGGATCGGTTTTTAACATAAAATTGGATATATCGGTTTGTAATTTGAAAAAACTGAAAATATTGGATCGGTTCAAGTTTTCGTTTTCAAAAACCAATAAAACCGATCCAAACCGAAATATATATATTGTTAATAAATCACATAAAGTCATATTTATTCCATTATTTAGAAGATTTTCTAAAATCTTGAAAATGAAACTAATGTTTTTTTATCCTTCAAATATCAATATATTTTCTAAGTAACTTTCTCAAACTTTAGTTTTTCATAGTACTTTGTCATTATCTATTTAAAACTAATTTTATGAAAGAAAATTAGATGCAAGGACCAAACTTGTTAAAGAAAATTGGAGAAGTTTTTTTTAGTTAGAAATATTGTTTTTGATATATTAAAAAATATTGGACATTGGATTGGATCCATTTTTAGAAAATCAAAAATATCGGTTCGGTTGTCGGTTTGGCACAAAACCAACAAAAACCGAACCGAAATCACCCCTAACAGACGGTATTAGGACTAAAAATAAATGAGAGCAAAATACTAACTTTTCAAGATCGAATTCGTAACTGTATTATTAAATTGAATTACCACTAAATAATGAAACTAATACACCACTAGTTCTTTCGGTAATGGAACTCATAGGTCAAGTTTCCTTTCATATTCTTGAAGAAATTCTGAATCCCCATCAAATTAGTTATTTCAAACCAAAAAACATGGTGTCAATAAGTTTAGGTATTCAATTTCGTTATATAATTAAAATAGTGTGTAATATATATATATATTTCTTTAAAGATTACAACAATTTTTAGTGTGGGGATTCGAATCCGTGTCTAATATGCTAGGGTGTTTTTAACTTCATATGTTGTTTTTACAAATTCAAAACATGTTTTTACAACTTCAAATCAAAATGATCAATATATGATACAAGAGAAAACCATCCTTTCAAGAAGTACAATATTTCATCATATTAATCATCCACTACAACACATGTATGTGACATCTTCTAAAATAAGATTTCGGGACAAAAAGCTATCTTTGTCAATAAAACAATAATTATCTACAATAACCCGTTTTAAAGCTGGAGTCCAATAACCTTTTTAAATAATTTGATCCAGAAAGAAAGAGACTTTTTTTTTTTTTTTTGAGTTTTAAAGAGACATGTCTAAACTACTGTGAGAGCATACAATTCATAGTATTGCTATTAATATCATCCTTCATGATTTGTGATTATGAAATAACATGCTTGATATGTTGAAACAATATCTTAATTAGTAGTTTTTTTACAAGTCATATCACAATTTTGTAGGCAGTTAGGTATTTATGAATTATATGTTATTTTTCATAAATAATTTTTTTAAATGATTAAAATACATAGTTTAACTCAATTAGTAAAATGTTAGCTATATCTTGTAAAAAGAAGTGTTAGCTATATCTTTTAGGGCTTTTTACAGCAAATTTTCTAAATATGAACGAGGTTGTAAAAAAAAATTACAACCTTGTTCATATTTAGAAAATTTTGCAAAAGTAGTTAAGTGAAAAATGGAAATTTGTTTCAGAATGAAGTTATGCAAATACCCACCATTATTGTGTCAACATTTATTAAAATAAAAAGGCATAAATCTTCTCTTTTTTATCTCTTCCAAATCGTGGCACTTTTCAATTTGCATTCATCTCAAAATTATTAAAAATCTCCCTAAATAGTGGGGTATAACAAAAGATTTTTTTCTTTTATATATTTATATATATTTTAACAATTAGATATACAATTTTTGTTGATAGTTGTTTTGATTTTGTCAAAAAAAAAAAAAAAATCAAAGTATTAATAAATAAATTTAGATTTCTAGATGGTAGTTGTTGTTGTTTTTTTTTTTTTGTGAGATTATAACAATTTTTGGTCATTGAGTGACTAATGTTGCTGAGCAAGTGTTCTAGTATACTAATACTATATTTTTTTAACATTGATACATATAAATACCTTATTAATACCGTATTTTATGAATAAGATGTCTTGTATATTTATGTGTATTTATCTCGCGGGTGAGTATTAATT
>JBBMKA010051376.1:0-19250 GCA_037833695.1 Sechiopsis laciniata
ACCTCGAGTATGAAACAAAGATTTGTGAGCTTCAATATGTGGGGTATGAAATAGTCAGAATGAAAAATTCGTGGTTGAGATGCCTTATGTGTGCTCCAGTGGGAGTACTTCTGAAATGGTTGCCTCGGTGAAGGGTAGCTGCTGAGCGCTCAAACATAAATTGAGTGGATCTGTAGTTGGGCTTTACGGTTTGCTCAAGTGTAATTCAGAAGGATTTGTGGTTTGAGTAAAGGCGTGCTCAAATGTAATTCGGAAATGACTATCGGGAGGCTCTCATGCGGTACTTTGTTCGAGGGGAGGATTGTTGGGAATACAAACAAAGTGTCGTAGAATCCTACACTGGTTAAATAAGGAGTAGATCTTGGGTTTATAAAGGAAGATAAACATCTCCATTAGTATGAGGCCTTTTGGGGGAAGCCCAAAAACAAAGCCATGAGGGCCTAGGCCCAAAGTGGACAATATCATACCATTGTGGAGATCTGGGTAGGTTTGTCGTCTCTTAACATTGTTCATATTCTAATTATAACTACTCAAGTTTTATCGATTACAGTTTTTTTTAATACATTTATATGTAATTAGTGTGAAGGGACAGCAAATCTACCAAGATCTCTACATTGGTATGATATTGTCCATTTTGGATATAAGCCTAGAGATGTTCATTTTCCCCGCAGGGCGGGGAACTGGGCCGGGGACAAGGATTTTATTCCCCGATCCCCGCCCCGTTTATCTTTTTTTTTTTTTTTAAATATTTTTTCTTTATTCTACCCCTTTAATTTTTAAATAAATATATATTTGTTGGTGATATAGATAATTTATTTGATGATTAACATTATAATTGAAACTTATTGATGTTTTCTGCAAAAATCTTTTTTTTTTTTTTTGAAATTTTTGTTCAAAAAATATATAAAAAATGAAAAAGAAAAAAATAAATTGAAAAAAAAATCCCCACGGGGAACCCGATCCCCGTCGACGCCCCACAGGGAATCCCCGCCTCGATCTTCAAAAAAAAAATGGGAATTTTTCTGGGGACGGGGATTGAATTTTATGGCGGGGACGGGGAAGCCATTCCCCGGCGCCGCCCCGCCCCGTGGACATCTCTATATAAGCCCTCGTGGCTTTGCTTTTGGTTTTATCCAAAATGCCCCATATCCATGGAGATGGTTTTCATCACTTATATACTCATGATCTTTCTCTTATCTAACCAATGTGATATACTTTCTTTTCATTCCAATAATCCTTCCCTCGAACAAAGTTCCACCAAGTCTCTTCGTGGGCTAAACTTCTGATTCGATACCCGAGGATTCACCCTCAACTCGAACAAAGACAGTGCCTCCCCTCAAATAGACAATATCTAGACGCAGATAGGACAGATTTCTGCGCTGACTATTATATCCGACTAACTCCTCTTCTCGTGGGAGTACACAACTAGTCAACTTTTCTCCTGAGAGAGACAACACAAATTTTTGTCTCGGAGCTCCAAACGTCTTTGTCCTACATCGTAGCGTTTTTCTACTGACATGGTTTAGTTTAGGGCAAGACTCTGATACTAATTGATAAGGATGACAACCTTACCTGAATTTTCACATTGATATGATATTGTCCACTTTGGGTCTAGACCCTCATGACTTTGTTTTTAGGTATCTTCCAAAATGTTTTATATCAATAGAGATGGTAGATATCACTTATATATTCATGATCTTCCCCTCATCTAAGTAATGTGTGATACTTTGTTTGCATCCCACCAATTAGATACTAATATGGAATATATTTTAGTTATAGATAGTTTTTATATTTTAATTTTATGTAATTATAGTTAGTATTTATACTAATAAACTATAAGAAAATGATAGGATACTAGATGTAGAATTATCGAATTTCAAAATCCAGTTGTAAACGAAGAAGAAAAAAAAAAAAAACATTTACGAAAACATTTATATATATATTTTTTGATATTACGAAAACATATGTTTTGGCTGTTTTTTACTTTGGATTATACATAACTTCTACGATGGGGAAGTGATGTGAATAAGGTGGTTTAGAGACTTAAAACTAAGCCCAACCAACCCTTAGAATGCAAAGGAAGGAATTTGGTTGGTTCATAGCAAATTTAAAAGGTTAAATCATCAAATATACTCTTCAACTATGACGATTTGTGAAATTTATACCTAAAGTTGGAAAGTTTAAAAATACCTTTGAATTTTACGAATTATTTCAAAAATACCTTACCATTATTTTATTTAAAAAATATTTTTGAATTTTGAAAATTTTCAAAAATACACTTGACTATAAAAACTATTAAAAATATCTTCACCATTAAATTTTGAATAAAAAATATTAAAATTTTGTTTGAATAAATATGTCATTGATCATTTAGAAATATTTTTAAAAAAATTATTACTCTAAAATGATTATTCTTTTTCTCACTTTATATATATTCTTTTTTTTTTTTTTCTCAAATGGAAATTAGTGATAATAAACATATATTATTTAAAAGATCGTAGTTACAATTTGATCAACTAAGCTTCAGAAATTCAAAATTTATAATCATCATCATCTATTGATTAATCAAATATGAAAAAAAAACTAAATTGTTTATGAGATGGTTTTTTTCATAAACAATCGTTGCGATCAGTTTGAAAATCTAAATTGAATGTTCATGTAGAGATTTATTCACTTTTTAAAACTTGAATGATAACACATCATTATTTTATTTGGTTAGATTAATTTCTAACTTAAATTATTTAAATAATTTAGTTTCCTAGATGTTTGAATTCAATGTCAAACTCTAGAGATGAACAATAAATTATCAATGATACAGAATCACTTTTAAATTAAGATTGTTTTTTTGTTTAATATTGCATCGAGACGGTCCCCAATGGGTAGCCCAGGTTGAGGCGCAGGGCATTTGGGGTAGGTTCCTCAAGCATCTAGGGTTCAAGACCATTGAAAAATGCGTAAAATAGAAAAGTCTTGGGGTATGCCTTGAAACGTGGTATGAGACCCCAAATGTAATGGAGCTCATATGTCAACATATGTAACCCCATGTTAAAAAAATATTGCATCAAGCTTAATATTAAGACTAAAATTTGAAGTTCATTTGTAATCTTGTGATTTATTTGAACTTTTGGATGTCTATAAAAGTTGCATATAAATAACAAATTTATATTCAAATTAAAAACAAACCCTAATTTAATGACCCACGCAACTCAACCTGAAAATATATTGTTTGGATTAAGTTGGGTTACTCAAACACATAGGATTGGATGAATTGATGGATTTACCAACCCAAAATTTTGGATTGGTCCAAAAAATCTCCTTAACTCAACCCCATGTACACCCCGTACTTTCTACATATAAAAAAATAAAGTTAAAATAATAAATATATAAAATAAATGATAAACAACAATAATAAAAAATTATATTAAGAAATTAATTTCAATATCATACTAACAATTTAATTAATTAAACAAATAATATTGACACATAAAAGCAATTCATATTATATTTTATATATTACCATTAAATATTTAAAGTATTTGAAAAAGAGTTAACATTATTATAAAAAGAAAAATTAACGATTAAAGATTTTATAAAACTTTTATAGCCAAACTATTTAAAATTTATTGACATTTTTTAAACAAAACTTTAATGTATTCCATCAAAACTTAACGCTAACATTTTTCTTTTCAAAAGTTAGAGATAATGTTTACAAAAATTTAATATTTCATTTAGCCTATTTAAAAACTAATTAGAGGGAAGGAATTTCCATTAAAAAAAATAGAGGGAAGGAATTTTTTTTTTTTTTTTTTTTGAAAAACAGAGGGAAGGAATTAAAACATAGCTTTATTATTGGGAGTTGCAAAAACTCCTTTGAAAGAGGGGTACAAAACCACATGGGATAGGCCTATATATAACCAATCCCAACTCCTTTCTTTGTATTATTTTCAACTAATTTTTTGCCACATTTCCTACTACAAAATGTTAAATATTAAGGTCCAAATAACATTAAGGCCTAAAGAAGAATCTAGAAATTATGGGCCAAAGAAAACTCTAGATTTTCTTCCATGGACAAAAAAAAATCTAGATATTTAGTTCTCATGAAAAATCTAGATTTTTACTTTGTCTAAAGCCAAGTTGTGGCAAAATCCTAGCCGTATATTTTACTTGATCACCAAGGCAAAATTTGGACCATTTACTTGGAGGCCAAGTCCATGAGTACTATAAATAGGTGGGTGTTCATTGTTGAAAAATCATCCCAAAATCATCCAAGACTTCGCACATCTAAAGTGAGGTTGTGAAATAAAAATAGAGAGTGTTTTCTCCTTATAAGAAAGTTTGTTGTTTTTTTGTAGAGAGAAAGTTTGTAACTCCTATTTTTTAATATAATAAAGTTCTTTCTATCATTGTCCGTAGTTTTCACCCTAATTTGTTTAGAGGTTTTCCACGTAAAATCATTGTGTCAATCTTTCTCTTCTTCTTCATTTTATTGTTATTCTCAATCTCTTTTAGCTGCGACCCTGCTCTATTCGTATAAACAATCACAACACAAAAAACAATACCTTTAAAGTAACCATAAAACCTAAAATAAAGTTGTACTCATATAAAGGTAAATTACAAATTTAGTTCAAATTATTTGAGAAAGTTAAATTTTAGTTTATATAGTTGAAAAAAGTCAAAATTTTGGATTTCTAAATTTTCTATAGCACCTAAAAATAATTGTCATTGTTTGTAATTATTAACGAATTAAATATGTGAAAGTTACTATTTATGTGTAAATAATGTGAATTAAATAAATGATTGGATAAAAAATCATATCATTTATACATAAATAGTTTACATACATGTACTTAAAAATCACATGGGGAATTTTTAGGTGTTATCAAATCTTAAAGATTAAGTTATAGTTTTTAAAACTATACAAACTAAATTTTAATTTTCTTCAAATTATCGAAATTAAACTCTAGCTTTTAAAATTATATTAAAGTCTAACTTCTTCAAATTAGAGAACTCAATTTATCATTTATTCTCATATAAATTAAGTTTCACCAGTTTCTCAAAAAAAAAAAAAAAAAAAAGTTTCACCCTTTTGAATATCAAGTACAAAAAAGATCAAATCTATTACATATGAATAAATTTACATTGATAGGAATTTTGAACGAAATTACGATTTATATCATCAAATAATAGGCAACTAATGGAAAGTTTAATTAATTTATAACAGATAATATGTATTGCAAGCTTAATAAATGATAACTCTTTCACAAAAGGGCAAAAAATTAAACTTCATTGTCTAACACATGGATATTTCAAATAAAAATAGCATAGAATTAATACAAAGGAACAAAAAGAAAATCATTAATTACTACACCTTAACTTTTTTACAAGATAATAATAATCAGTCAAGGTGGTGAAATTTAATAATAGCAGTTTGATTTTTGCTGATTATAAAACAGCCCTTTTTGATTGAAAAAAGAAATCAAAGCAAAAAATTCTATATATGTGGAAAAAAAAAAGAAAAAAGAAACCTACTGCTAGCCTAGAGTCAAAAGTTTGATAGGCTTCAAATGAATTTGCTTGTGTATCTCATATAGATTTGGAGGATTGATTCTACATGGGTCCTCCCTATATTTTATAGTTTGCACCCATTCATTTTTTAATCATATTTAAACCCAGGATTATATCTCATTTCATCACATCAATTTGATTCATCAACCTCTCATCAAATCTCTTATCAAAGTCTATTAAATTCCATATATCAATTTTCATCCAACTCTATTATAATATTGTTTTAAAAAAAACTTTATTATAATATAAAATAAAGTAAAAATTAAAATATATAAACTTATACAAACACAAATTCTTAAATAAAGTTTTCACAACACTTCTCTCTACAAACATCAATCTCCAAATAAACTTTTCACGATACTTTTCTTACAAACATCAATATTTAGATAAAGTTTTTTTTAATACTTTTTTTTATCAATATCAATATTGAAACAAGTATTTCACAATTTCAAACTACTTTTCCTTCCACTTTCCACTTTTCCTTTCCCTCCCCTTCTCCAAATCCAAACACCCCTTAATAAATAATAATAATAATAATAATAATAATAATAATAATAATAAATCACTATAAAAGAACCCAAAACCATTTTTACAAGTACTTTCTCATAACAACAAAAAATAAAAATAAAAAACCTTGACATGTTAATAACTTTTCCAGAAACACATGCTAATTTTGAGGGAGAATCACATTCATGACAAAATAAATAAATAAAATTAGATAAAAATTAAAAAAAAATCGTAATTATAATGCCAAAAGCAATCTATAAAATCTTAAATCTTAACTCTACATAAGAAAGTTTTATCAACTTCTAAGTAACACGAGACGATATTCGATAAAAACATACAATTCATGATCTTGTTCCAATATTAGACATAAGCTTAATTACTTTGAATAGTAGGGCCATAATAGTCATGTCATCGCGGCATCTACGCCACAAAAATCTCCTAATGCTTTCTAAAAAACAACACAGAGAACTATTATGAAACATGTTATGTGCAATAATATATAACAATAATAATTATCCAAAGTTTAAATACTTGGCCATGCATGTCACTCAACAACCTTGCACATACCATATTATCCAAAAGCACTTTTATGGCACTTCTCCCTGCAAAATTATCCCCTTCTAATATGCCCTATTTTCCCATTAGGTTCCATTATAATCTTTTTATTTTTGTCTATTTATGTTGACAAATATAGGGCCACTTAAAATAAGAATAATAATAATAATAATAAACATGTCAATTGAGTTTTCTAGTGCATTAATCTTGTGATTTTCAATGCCCTTTTGTTTTGGCCAAATTATTTGGTAGAAGGAAGGGTGTTGCCTAGGGGCCTCTCCCTTTGTGGTGTCTCTTGGTTGTCATAATTGTCTTCTCTTTTATCAATTCATTTTGGTAATCTCTCTTCAATTATTCATTCCCTAAAAAAAGTTGGTTGGAATTTGGAATTTGTTGATGAATATTGCTGTTTACATACTATTTTGTTGGTTCTTGGAATTGATCTAAAATGTCTTTTGGTTTGTCCATGAACTTAGACAATCAATTTTAGTTCATGTACTTCCTTTTTTTTTTTTTTTTTTTTTAATTTTAATTTTTTTATTCGTGATTGTCTCGTTAGCATGCGTGCGCTTCAACTATTGTGATGGAATATATCGTTTGACTTTAGATTGAATCTATCATCTCTTAGTTACTAAAAGTCTATCATAAATTATGGCCGTGATGTTATCCATGGTGGTTTAATAAAAAAATTTATTCATACCCGTTAATGAAAACTTTTTAGTAAAAATGTATAGTCCGTTTATTAAGAAATTTATTGAATAATTCATAATTTTACCATCTTATAGGTCAAAGTTCAAACTCCTCGATTTATTGAATAATTCATAATTTTACCATCTTGGCGAGAAAAACGTGTAATTTGTCCAGAAATTGTGATAAACAAGAATGAGGTGTAAAAGAAATTAAGGAAATCAAACAAGCACTTTTAAAAATAACATTTTAAAAGTACGTACAAAGAGTACTAGACCAAAGTTAAAAAGTAAAAAGATCAAAATAAAAGTTTCATAAGTACACAAGCTAAAGAAATTATCAACTATAACTCATGCGAGTTAAGACCTACATTTGACAAACAATATTTATCTGCTTAATAACACGTAGGATACATTCTTATGCACCATCATTAAATTTTTTTACAACTAATAAGAGAAAAGTAGAAAATGAGAAATTTGAACTTTTAACTTCCACACTCTCAATTGTTTCAAAATTAATGATCTGTCGACAGTCGAGTATTATTCTACACTAAGAGATCATAATCTTAAATTTTTTCCATCCGTTGAATGGTAATAAACTAAAATTATCAAAGTTTTTTTTTTTTTTTTTTGAATTCAACAACGATATTTGGGGATCGGATACTCGAACCTATAACCTTTTGATTACAAGATTATACATAATACCCGTAAAACTCTACTCTTGTTAATAAATTATAAAAATTTGAGAGTACATGAACACAAAAATAGTATTTAAAATTAAATTACGCATGATGATATGTTATAATACTAATAGAGCGAGTTTCAATGTGGTTGGTTAGTTCGAATTTTTCGTGTAATTAAGCATTTAAGTATCTTTTGAATCTACCCTATCATATCAGAAATTAAAGTTTTTGATCTACTTAGAAACTTGAAACCCCCCTCAATCTTATCACAGTTTAATGTGGCATTGTACAATTGCCTTTCATTCTCTCCTTTCTCGTCTATCTTTTCCATCTCTTTTTCCCCTAAAAAATTTAATATATCCAACTATTTTTAAGCCCCTCTTAGAATATTTCTCTAGATATTTATCATTAACCTTGTCAAATGAAAGTAGGAGATTGGGATATGAGATTTTTTTAGGGTAAATGGTACTCATCAAGATCAACAACTCTCAACTCAACATACCAAACCATACTTTTCACATACACCCTTATTAAACAAGATTTTTTTCTCACTTTCACTTCATTGCTAATCTTTTATACCAAACAAGATTTATCTTCTCCAAATTTTTTATGCTAAACAAGGTTTATCTCTTTTGTTCAAAACTCAAAAATTAAAATAACAATTTTTTTTCAAAAGAAAAGAGGATTTTATCTACTCCAAATCTCTCTTGTTTTAGATATATACTTGACAATATAAATAGGATTTTGTTTTAGATACACATGTTCTCATCTTAAGCTTATGATATATATTTGAGAGTACACCACTAGTCAATTTCTCTAGCTCATATTCAGACCACATCCGAACCGTCCCTTATCAAGTGGTATTAGAGTTTTGCTCCTAATTTAGCCATATCGGAAGAACCTCAAGTATGAAACAAAGATTTGTGAGCTTCAATATGGGTTATGAAATAGTCATGATGAAAATCTGTGGTTGAGACACTTTATGTGTGCTCTAGTGGGAGTGCTTCTGAATGAGCTCATGATTATTGAGTATCTGTGTACTCCGGTGTAGGAGTGTTTCTGAAATAAGTGCTCGAGTGAGAAGTGCTTTTAAAATGACTGCGTCGGTGAAGGGTAGTTTCTGTGCACTCAAACATAAATCAAGTGGATCCGTGGTTGGGCTTTACGGTTTGCTCAAGGATAATTCATAAGGATTTGTGGTTTGAGTAAAGACGTGCTCAAGTATAATTCGGAAATAACTATCAGGGAGACTCATATGTGGTACTTTGTTCGAAGAGAGGATTGTTGGAAATATAAATAAAGTGTTGTAGAATCCCATATTAGTTAAATAAGAAGTAAATCTTAGGTTTATAAAGGAAGATAAACATCTCTATTGACATGAAGTTTTTTGGAAGATGCCCAAAAATAAAAGTATGAGGATTTAAGCCCAAAATGGACAATATCATATAAATGTAGAGATTTAGATAGGGTTGTCATTTTTTTCCATAGACATATTTTATCCAGTGCAATTCTTTCTCTTGATAATAATAATAAAAAATAAGTTTTCTTTGCTTATGGTAAATTTCTCTCTCCTCGTCCGCACGTGACGTGTTGGGCCACCGTGTCCCAGCCTTGTCGCGCATGCACACGTGCACTCAGATCCACCCGCTCATGTCAATCACAAATTATTGACTGGACCAAAATCTTCACAAATTTTTAATTTCAATCCAACGGTTATGAGAAATCATTTTCTTGGGTTATATTTTAGTACGGTTAATTACGAATTTAGTTTTTTCACATAATTTCAATTTGGTTCTTGTTGTTTTAAAGTTCTCAACTTCGTTTTGTGTTTTTATATACTTTTATTTTATGGTTGGGTAAACAAATTATCTCACATTGTTAAGTTAGGAAAAAGATCTTGAATATATAAGAAAAAAAAACACATTAATTAATGTGAGACATTTTGAGAGAAGTCCAAAAATAAAATCAGGAAGATGATTACAAAAGTAGACAATATCATATCAATGTAAAGAGTTTGTCGTGGTTAGTTGTCGCCTAATTAGAGATGTCCACGGGGCGGGGCGGGGCCGGGGAATAGCTTCCCCATCCTCGTCCCCGCCACCTAATTTAATCCCCGTCCCCAGAAATATCCCCATTTTTTTCTCGAGGATCGGGGCGGGGATTCCCTGGCGGGGCACCGGCGGGTTCGGATTCCCGCGGGGATTTTTTATTTTTTATTTTTACATTTTTTAAATATTTGTTTGGACAATACTTTTAAATAATTAAATTTTCTTAGAAAATATCTATAAATTTCAACTATAATGTTAATTATTAAAAAAAAATATTCATATGAATAGATAATTTCATCAACAAATATATTTTTATTTGAAAATTAAAGGGGTAAAGTATAGAAAAAAATATTAAAAAAAAAAAGTAAACGAAGCAGGGATCGGGGAATCGGGGACGGGGAATACATTCTCCGTCCCCGGCCTCGATTAGCCCACAGAGAATTACCCCTCCCCCCCTCCCCGGCCCCGTTCCCCGCCTAACCGGGGATTAGCGAGTCCCCGCAGGGAAAATGGACATCTCTACCCCTAACATTTATCTCTAAAGTTTATTTTTATTTTTTATTTTTTAAGTTGATTCTTATGTGCTTTTAGTTCAATCCTTTTCTAATTGTAATATTGATATATTTTTAAGTGATGTTATGAATAATTTATATTTTTTTGATACAACAAAAATAGGCAGGAAAAGTTTGAATTTTCAATCTAAAAAAAATACATATCAATTATTATCCTTATAAAAAAAATACATATAAATTATTATCATTATATTTAATTTGATATATAAACGATTTCTAAAGCACATATCATATTATAAAAATCAACTTGAATCTTTTAAAATTATAGAGATGTAACTTAATGTTATAATTCAACTGTTGTTGAATTAAAAATATAACTTTTGTCAAGTTAAAAACGATTAATTTCAAAATTTAAGATATGATTTAACTTAGTGATTTAATAAGCATTGTTAATCTTAAAATGTCGAGAAGAAATAAATTTAGTAATCATTTACCTAGTTTTAAGGTAATTGTCTGTAATAATAGAAAAGCTGTTGTATTTTTGTTTTATTAATACTTTTTTATAAAAATAAAAAATAACTCAACAACTTTTGAAAGTATAAAGTTACACCTGTATATAGGAGTCATAATGAAAACTGAAAACTGACAAAACCGAATCGAATCAAATCGATCTATTAGATTGATTCAGATTTTTTACATAATATTGAACATAATAGTTTTTATTTGGAGAAAACTGAAAGTTATTGGATAGGATCGATTTCTATTTGAAAAAACTAATAAAAACCAAACCGAACCAATATTAATTTACTTACTTTCATTTTTACATTTATATGTTAGTTTAAATTTTTATTGATAAATGATTAATTATTTTTATTTAATTTAATTATAAATTATGAGGATTTTTTTAGGAAAACATCATTAAAATATGGATTGGAAGTAAAATAGTAAAAAAGAATTAAAGGAACCGAATCGAAGAAAATCGAACCAATGATTTTATCATTTATTGGATATCGATTTGATTTCTCTTTTTGTGAAATCAATTGGATCGGACCGGTTCTCGGTTTAGCCTAAAAATCGAGGAAACTAAACCAATGGTTTTTTCTTTTATTGGACATTGGTTCGGTTTCTCTTTTTGTCAAATTGACTGAATCAATTCGGTTCTTGGTTTAATCTAAAATCAAAGAAAACCGAACGAATATCACTCCAACCTATATAAGTCTTAGTTACTAAGTCGTATAAATTAGCTTTTATCTATCGACACTTTATATAAATAATTTTTATACTACTACAGTGTATATCATTTATAATTATAAATAACGATATATTCGCGTGATTGATAGCTTTTTTAAATGAAAAAGGTCAATTTATTGTTTTTTAACTAACAAATTGACTTAGTAATATGAGAAAACCTTCATTTCTTTGCTCCTTTCGTCTCAGAAAATTGTTTAATGTATTAAAATCAATTTATTTGCTGAGAATAATCGAAATATATTGTATGGTCTAACAAAACACTACTATATTGTCACACCTATCTTATTGGGCAAATAAAGTTATCCCATATTGAAAAGTTAAAGAGTAGTCTTTAGCATATAAGGAGGGAACAACACCTCCATTGATATGAGTTTTTTTGGAAAATGTCCAAAAACAAAACCATGAAAGTTTATGTTGATGTTCTGATAGAGTGTTTCTTAAGGTGTAGACTCCCTTATAAAATAAATTAATGAGTGGCAAGTCTCATATGACTCGATGTATTTTGTGTGGGTTGGTAAGGGAAAAATTGTTGGGTAAACAAAGTTGTTTCACACTTAGCTAAGTTAAGGGTTATTTCACACTTAGCTAAGTTAAGGGGAAAATCTTGGTTACAAAAGGAAGTGACAACAACTCCATGATATGAGATCTTTTGAAAAATGCCCAAAAATAAAGTTTTAAGGTTAAAATACCATTTTGATCCCTCAACTATCCTTTTGGTTCCATTTTGGTCCCTAAACTTTCAAAAGTCTAATTTTAGTCTCTCAACTTTGCCAAAAGGTTAAGAATAGTCCTTGGGTTAAAAAACGGTAAACTATGGTTAAATTTTTGATGAGCTGTCAAGAAAATAATAATAAAAAATTTAAAAGTTATTTTATTCATTTATCTTTCTTCCTCTCTCCTTTCCTTGTAGATGGCTGGAGTTGGGAGACAAAACAGAGATTCATTGTGTTGAGGACGACGCCGACCATCAGATCAGCGAAATGGAATTCGTACATGGCTGGAGTGTTGGGAGACAGAACGGAGTCCATGTGGCCTCTCTCAATGTTGGAAAAGGAAAGGGAAGAGGTTAGTAGAAGGGGCATTTTCGACGGGTCTCCAACAACGTGTACCTGGACTCGCCATAGATGGTGGCGGCTCTTCAAGGAAGCCCAAGGGTGTAAGAGGAGAGGAATTTGTAGGTCGGGGATTCAAATCTTCCATGGAAATGGAGGATTTCGTTAGTACTCTATTTTTGGATTTGTAAATATGGGAAGTTGGTTGAAAGTTGTAGTGTGGATGATTAATTAGGAGATCAGTCCATAATGTATACAACAAATTTAAGAAACAAACTATTCATTAATAATCTTTCCTTTTCATTTTCAATTTTAAAATGTTTTGATTTTTCTTTACTCAATTGACTGGTTCTTAAGATGAAAAAATATTATTAAATTACAAATTTAATCCTCATCAATTATTTTTTATAGATTTTAAATTTATGATTAGATAAAAAAACGCCGCTAGCGGAGTTGGCGAGAAAAGGCATTTTTGTTTCATTTTTTCGGTGAATGGAAACCGACCCAAATTGGAAAATGGAATTGATGAAGAGAATCAGAGGAAGAACAATTTTTAGGTTTTTTTATAATCAAGGTTCGTTTGAGCTTTGTAATTTGAGAAAATAAAAAAGTGAAAAATCATGGATAAAACTTAGAAGATGAAAGCAAAATTGAGGTAAGAGAGGGAAAGGAGAGAGGAAGAAGATGAAATGGAAAAGATGAACTTTTGGATTTTTTTCATTATTATTTTCTTGACGACTCATCAAAATTTTAACCATAGTTTACCTTTATTTTTAACCCAAGGACCATTCTTAAGCTTTTGGCAAAGTTGAAGGACTAAAATTAATTAGACTTTTGAAAGTCTAGGGACCAAAATGGAATCAAGAGGATAGTTGAGGGACTGATCGTGTTGATGCTGCCTAATTAAATAAGTAATAATCTGGTCGTTTTACACAATAAACACACAATGCTGCAAGCATTCAACAGGTTAATACGCAAGTATATGCAGTCAATCATAGTCAAGTGATAAGTTTACAAGTCATATTCCACAGGGACTGGTTTATCTCTAAATAAGTGTTAATCGAAAAGTCAAGTACGAAAAAGTAAAGGAAATATTGGTGGGTGATTATACTAACTAATTAACTAAGAACTATATAACTACAGTAATGAAATAAATGTTGTAAACATTGGAAAAATAAACAGTAACACATGCAATGCTCAAAACTTCACAGAAACACCTAATAGCAAACTGTCACAATGCTACAGACGTTCGATATGAAGATACAAAAACAACAATGTAGAAAATAGGAAATAATCGATAAGAGAATAGGTTCGGGTTAAAGGTTTTTTTAGTGCGATTAGCATGCATGGTAAGTTAATGGTGCGAAGCGAACTTCACACAACAAGTGATCAAATGTTCCCTTCCGGGATCTATTCATTCTCAACAAACATGAGCTTCCGCATCTATGTTCGAAGCTATAAACAATGAAATGTGCACTAGTGAGGTAACTATTCCTAGTCTCTCTCTTAACAAGCACGAGTTCTTGAACATGAAACTAATGGACATAAGTAATAGATCTCTAATCCCTCTCTCTTCCGAGATGAAGTGAAAAGCAAACATGAATGGATGGTCAATCGAAACATGCTATTAATTAAAATACCTACCACGTCTTTGCTCAACATCCCCCGCTTACCCAAGATACATGCATTACACACTCTTCCCTTAACCTTCACCTATATGTGTTTAGCTCATGCTTATAATGAAAAGAATAGAAACAGGGTATAATGCTGAGAGCATTTCATAGCAGAATAACCAGACAGAACAGAATGCTATTAACAATGAAAGAAACTACCAATAAAGTATGTATTAAGCAATGAAATCAAGTCTTACAAAACTAAAGCTATTGCAACTGAAAGTAAAGAGAAAAAAAGGAAGAAGAAAGCTTAGGAAAGTCTCCAAAGAGTGCCAAAATGGTCTCCAATTGTGCTCCTCCAAGCTCCTTGCCAAAATCCACTATTCTATTACAAAAGCTAAGTAGAAAAGGAAGAAAACTAAGGAAACTAAATCTATTTGCTAGAGAGAAAAATGGAGAAAATGCCCAAAAGAAAATAGGGAATTGAAAAGACAAGGCTCTAAAATGGTGGCCGCTAGGGTTTCTCAATTTCAACACCCTATTTAAAGCTCTAGGTAATATATGATCAATGGCTAAGATTAAAAAATGAAAAGCACATGATTTCCCATCAAAATGAGTCATTTTGACACGTGTTCGAGCGGACAAACGAGTCTGCAGCCTCTGCTCCATCTGATATCTATGTAGGAATTCTGATTTTTGCAGAAAAACTGTTATTTCCGGTCGGCCGAATGCTGCACACATCTGCTATTTGTCAGCTTCACCATGCATATTTTCTTTTAAGATCTTTCCTCTGATCCACCCTTGATTCAAAGCTCATAGCATTCAAAAACCCTACAATGATAACAAACACTTAGCGAGAATAAGGATTCTTGAAATCCTAACGCAAATGCTACAAGCATCAACTTTTTAGCACAAAAACTCTTCATTTTTCAATATTTCTGATTTTAGCCTCCTATTCTACATGAAATGCATTTTAAGAATAATTCTCTATTTTAAGGTGATTCTAGCATCAATTGTGATAATAATGCATGATTTCTTCCATAAACACACCCTAAAAGAAGACTAAATAACTCTTTATTTGAGAGTTATCAAGGACCAAAATGGTATTTTAACCAAGTTTTAATTATTCGCTAAATTTAAGGAATTTAATATAATGGAATTTGATTAAATAAACTAATAGATAAATATTTTATTAATTGAGAGCTTGGAGTGATTAAATAAAAAAAGGGAATTAAAATCCTAGGTTTTGTTAAATAAGTAAATAAATATATTTAAAAAAAAATCATTCCACTCAAAATTAAATTTCGCGAGCCCATCCTCTCAATTGAACCTCAGGGCCGCAGTCCCTCCAACCCACCCCACCGCGATTTTTTTTTTTTTTTTTTTTTAAATTGATTTAGTGCTGCAGCAAACAAAGCTGTTAGTTCAGCCACCGCCAAAGACCGTATATTTAAAATCCAACTAAGCAGCCACTTTTACCATTAGGCCACCGTAAGTTCAAGTTCTAATGTTCCATTTGCTTTTATTTATATAATATTTATTATGTTTCAATTCTTTTATATATGTTATGTTATTGCAATTGTTAACATACTATATGTATACATACTATTATTGCAATTCTCATATATATATATATATATATATATATATATGAGTATATATAATTATTTTTATAACTCAAACCCTCGATCAAGAAAATAAGAATTGGATGACTACTTTTTACTAGCTGGACCGGAATCGTTTTTATATTTCGAGTCGAGCTGGAGAGGCTCGCATAGCTACTGTAGGGTTTCGAGGTCCGATTTTAGTATTTTGAGGTATTTTTAGCAAGTTTAGTGTCCAAGTTTCTTTTTTTATAGTTTAAGGTGCTAGTTTTGAATGGATTATCTATTTAGGGCTCAGAATAGCTATTGAGACTCATGAACCTCTGCTGAATTTATGAAAGTGGAGATCCTTTGGATTTCGGCCAAGGTAAGAGCATTCTTTATCCAACTCTAGGCTTAAATTGATAGCTAGTATGTGATAAGTATGACTATCGAATGAGCTCATGGATAATTGATTGATTGATATTCATGTTGATATGATACCTGGATATCTGTTAGATACGACATGTTTGTATAATAGACTTGTTGAATGTCTCGTACATATTGTTTATTGGATGAGAACGAATATCGTGTAGATGTGAGGCTCTATTAAGTGAGCATGTTATAAATGTTACATATGAATACTCTGATTGCTTTGATTGAGATATCTTGATAGGTAAACATGTTGAAAATATTACACTTGGATAGTAATTTATGATGCATGTGTTAATCATAAAAGAAACCATTGTTGTTGAGGGGTTTATGCCCATTGTTGCTGAGGGGCTTTGTGCCCATTGTTGTTAAGGGGTTTGTACTCAATGTTGTTGAGGAGTTTTGTGCTCATTATAGTTTTTTGATAAATTGTGTCTATTACTCTTATAAATGTGCTTACTGTACAGGGACCCTTACTGAGTTAAATACTCACCTTTTCCTTTTGTGGTTCCACAAGTACTCATGAGCTGTGCCGAGATGGCTGGTTGGAGTTGAGTTGACCATGGGATGTCGTCTTCATTACGCATGGAGTTTTACTTTATTTTCCCTTCCGCATGAATTGAGTTTGAGGCATGATTAACATTATAATCGATTTCATATGTTTTAAATGTTTTTTCTCAGAGTACCCTACTACTACTTGGCTTGAATTTCAAACTCATAATTATGTTCGTTTATCAAAAATGAAAATTGATTTAAGAATGTCTTGTTGAGATTGTTTTAAAGACCATGCATCTAGAGTAAGGACATAGGTTGAGACCCTAGTTTGAGTCAAGTCTTTACATTATATCAATGTGGAGATTTGTGAATGCTCATTATCTGTAACATGTCTTCTACGCCACATGCAACTATATTATCTTGTCTGTACAAGTATAAAGCAATCCTCCAAGTTTGAGTGGGATGTCTAGTATAAAGCAATGATCCAAGTTTATATGCAAGAATTGTTTTTCAATAAAATTGTATTATTTATTTATAATACTAGTACATGGTATTTGTTATCTGTTATTAATGAGTTTTGATAAGTATAATTATTTTGGTAGTAATGAGTTTGAATACATGTATAGTACAGCTACATATTAGTATTATGTATAAAGATGTAACAAATATATTATTTAAAATATAAACTGTTCCACGTATTTGTTGTTATATGAAAACTCACAAACAATACAAATTGAATATATTATAAATACAACGTGTTTAATGTAATGTATATTGTACTACCATATTAATATTTATGTTGACTATTAGTATACAACATGATAATAAAACTCTATTACTTTCATCTTCTACATTCATGCAAACTTAGAATTCTGTTAAATATTTTAAAGTTTTGTAAAAAGTGGAAAGTGGATTACTTCTCTCATTATAAAATAGGTGGATTACTCCTCTCATTACCAACGATACTAGTGCGTTCTAGCATAGACATTGTTGCATCTCCGACATCTAATTTAAATATCTCGATTAATATCTCCAGCAAATGATATCTATGACGACAAGATCTAAACCGTCGGCACAGAAGGTTGGGATGCGTCTCAGGCATCATCATAACAACATCAAAAAACACGCCAGAAACTCGGGCGATGCTCGTTGGAAATGATTAGTTAAAACTAGTTGGAAAAATGGAGATCTTTTGATCAAGAACCTTGTGATGAAACTCTTGTTGGCAACTATAAAAAAACAAACTAAGCGTATACAATCGATGGAAGTTTTTTTCAAGAAGAAGAATGAATGAGACGGAAGGAAGAAAACATATTTAGTAAACCATATTAAGGTATGTATATATATATATATATGACTGCATTTTGATAAGGGGGAGCTATACGCTGAATTGACAATGTTTTCTATGTATATTCTCGCACATTCAAAACTCATTATAGTCATTTGGGCCCGTTTGATAACGTTCATGTTTCCTGTTTCTCGTTTCTGTTTCTCTTTTTTTAGAAACAGACTTGTTTGGTAACTGTTCTCGTTTCTCGTTCCCAAAATTAAAAGAAACGTTTCTAATATTTAGCTCCAAAATGAGAAACTCCCAATTCAAGTTTGTCCTGTTTCCATTTCTGATTTTTTTTGTATGTGTTTCTACGGTTTGAATTTTATTCTTATAATTACAAGTCATTAATGTTTAACGTTTTGGACTGTGGCATGGTGGCAAGTGTTACACTTATGTTTTTTAATTTACTTCTCCAACCATGGTTCGATCCATATAAATCTTTTATTTTTAGTTTGATTTTTTAAAAATAAACTTTATTTATTTAATCCGTTTTTTTAATAACTTTTCATTTGACATTTTTTCAAATATATATTTATATATTATTTTAATTTCTAAAACCATAATATTAATATTCTTATATTATATTATTTTAATTTTTTTTAGATAAATCGTATATTGTTTTATTTTCAATATATAATAACTATTCTACTTGTTTTTTATAGAAATAATTTGTTATTTTAATTTTAATATACACTTATTTTTAAACTTAATTTCTATAAATAATAATATTTATAATTCTATATTACTTATTGAAATTATACTAATTTTATAGATGGTTTTTTATGAGTAAAATAATGAAAACAAACAAAAAAATATAAAATATAAAATATAAAATTTTTTTAAAAAAAGCATCAAATATAGAAAAAATTAATTCAATCATATTAAAGTGATTGTCGCAAAATTACTAGATTTCAATCAAGTTAAATATTATGCTA
>JBBMKA010051387.1:0-19249 GCA_037833695.1 Sechiopsis laciniata
GATATTATCTATGAAATGCATAATTATTGACAATTTTATATATTATTTCTTTTGATTTGATAGGTTTAAAGATAATTAATATGAATTAAATATATAAACAAATAAATCAAATATATTTAATTTTAAAATTTTAAAAATGTCATGTTATCCATTCTATGACAATTTAAAACTATCATGGAATAGATATTATGACTATTACAACTGTCATGATATGAGAATTCATGACAGTTTATAATTAAATTTTTTTGGAAAAATAACTCTACTTTATGACATTTTAAAAATGTCATGGTAACAAAGTATAAGATTTCAAAAATAACATAATTTATGATAATTATAAAATGTCATAAATAGAAAATCATAAACCCTATTTTTATTAATTCATGATAATTTTTAACTGTCTTGAAAAAACGTTATGACAGTTTTATAATTGTCATAAATTATATTTTATGACATTGTTATTATATGTCATAAAAAACTTACCATGATAGGGGATATCATGACAAAGTAGATTTTTGGGCATAATTATCATAATAAGTTAATTATGACAATTAAAAATTGTCATTGAAAGCTAAAATTGTAGTCGAATATCAAAAAAGGGAAATATCAATTTCATTAATAGAGGGGGACAATTGTATTTTACTAAATTAATTTATTTAATTATTAAAATGGAAGTGATTATGGATGCAAATACTTTAAAAGTTGCCTACATTTGTAAATTGTTTTGTGAAAAGTGGCTGACTACGGAAAACTGAGTTGCCACATGTGCAGTAGTCACAGACTAGCGCAAGTAAATGCGGTCTACAGTAAGTAATAAGTAAATTATCGATTTCTACAGGAACTGTGGTTTATCCAAGGAGATGTTTAGAACTGAACAGAAATAAAAGCACAGATGCTGTGATAGTTTGGTTTGAATAGCAAACAAAAAAAAAAACTTAACACTAGTAAAATGGATAGAGAGATATCTATAGCAATGCGCTGCGAAGAAACATGGAATAACTAACATACTATGCCTTACAAACTTACGCTCCTGCGTTCGTTCGCATAAAGTCTGACTTCCGCCGTAACTTGATGTGATGATAACACGACGCTATGCATGCAATAGTTACACGTTTATTCCTAAACTCCGATTCAAAGAATTAAAGACTTAATTCTAACCTACTAAACATGCAACTAGACTTAGGTTATTTCCTCTTTCGATTTACAACCTATTGGTTAGAGTGGATGGCCGGTCGACACTTACTGTTGAGATTTGCTCCTAGTTAACATGCATTAGTTAAACCTTCCTATTTCTTCTTAACACATGCTACAACTACTTCACTTTTTCCTAGCGATGCCTTAAGAAAATTAGTTCATCATACAAACAAAGAACACAGAATGTAAAATGAAAAACATGCTGAAATGATATTACTGAAAATAAAGAAAATAATAAACTCTCGGTTTCTAATTTTCTAGACTCTCTCTCTCTCCCTCGATCTATTACAGAGATCGTCTTTTATAAGCTTCTTTGTCAACTCTCAGAATATTCCAGAATAGGCACGAATCAATCAACGCGACATCTTTCCTTGTTTAGACTTGTCAATTGTGTTTTTATTTGTCTAAGGTAAGAATCTCTTAATTTCCGCAATCTGTCTCGTAGTGTCTGGTTAGTCAACTTCTTACTTCTAATTGATTCTTTCCTTATTGTACTTGTAGTGCTTTAGAATTTCTCTCTCCCGAGCATGACTTGCTCTCAATCATGCATCTCAATTCTTAACTCTGCATTGCTTCGCAAATGCAATTTCTTGCAAAAATCGTTAATCAGCATAAGCCTTGCTAAATATGCGTTAAGTGTCCTAATTCCTTCAATTTAAGAGTTATAATTCATATCTCACAATTTATTCCCCTAATGCATAAGCATTAGCAAACTACACCTTTTTCTCTTTATTTTTACTTTGTTCGCATTGAATCTTATATAACAACCGCACATGATGATCCAAAATTATCCTGAATTCTGACTCTATTTGAGAGTTATGAACCCTAAAACTTGAATCATTGCTCGTCTCGAGCGAAGCTAATGTAGGTGTTATAACTGCTAAAAGTAACTGCTAATCACAATGTTGTGTTTTTCCTCTTGTTTACAAAAATATTCTTTAGGTACAATTGCCTTAATACGCCAATGCTTAATCGTCCCAATTCATCCTTCACTAAAGTCCCTTCAATCTCATCTCAGTCCTTCTCCTCATTGCTCTTAGCCCGAGCACAGTTCCTAGCTAGGAAACTTTTACTCTAATACACTTCAATCTAACCCCTTTTTTATCATTTAAGTTTGGTCAAAACATTCTATTTGTGGCTTATTTATTTGGGCTCCTTAAAGTAAATTTTTCCGCATGGTCAGTAGATTACTTGGGATACCCGCAACTATTCGCTCTTCTTTGCCGTTTACCCAGAATGTCTTGATTTTTTTTTTGAAAAACAAATACGCATTTGCATATCATTCGCATAACAGTCTACGACTTTCTTTCACTCCCAAACTTAACGTTTTCATTGTCTCTAATGAAGGTGATGCAAAGTTCCCCCAAACTTAAATGAATCTGAGGTTTTCAAAATCTATGTTGTAAGCTAATCGGTTTCCTCCCACAGAATTGTACTACGCTCTAAGTTTAAAGAGGATCTGTCCTAAGATGATTTCGATGGAAAACTAGCAAATGATGTCCTGAGGTAGATTAAATTCTAGTGCATCAAGGCAATGTTTTGAAAGTGCGTAATTAAAAACAAGATTCTAACTCAGCATTGGTCAAAACAATAATATTAAGCATGAATTAAAATGAAAGACTGATTATATGAATTTTATAGTGAGATAGACATAAATAAGAGAAAATAAGTGTTGCAGAGACAGAGACTTCCTTTATTCATCTTCTTCTGAATCACCACTGTCGGAGTCGGTGGACGAAACAATGTTCTAGAACTGCGGGAAGATGGGCTTGTGGATGCGCGTGTTTAAGATGGCCAGTGCGTCGAATAAACGCACTGTCGCGCTCTTTAAAATAGGCCATAAATGCGCCTAAATTGCCAATGAGCAACCAATGGCATCGCACCAACTTTTCATGCGTGCTTTTCTTCCTTTTCTTAGGTGGGCGAGTAGACACCTGGGGGTGTGCAGAAGTACCCGAGTCAGTTATTAAGTTTGCAGGTTTTACTGTGAACTCGGCCATCAAGTTCTGAATGATCATTTTCCTTTCATCAGGCTCTCTACCTAAAAGTGTTAGCCTCGTCATTTGATGCTCGGTAAGGCCTACATCTGCTTTGTCTCTGAATTGGCATCGAAACAGGTTCTTCGACGCTGGCATTTTTTTTCTACATCCACCCGGATGCTCTTCCACCATCGGTGCTTTTCCATCCCGATGGGGCCCCTATTCTTCTTCTACACGAACTGCGGCAACTTCAACAGGTCTAGAGGTGCCCGCATCCATATTTCCTCTATGCTTGGCTTCTTGCTCTAGGTGGAATTCTTCCATCTTCCTATCAAACTCCTCCATATCTCTTTCTTCCCTTAAAGGTGTTAATCCTTCAATGTACCCTGAAGTTTCAAGGTTATCAGTTCTCACCGCTGGTCGCAGTGCTGAGTTAATAGCCCTTTCTTCTTCAGACGCATCCTCAGATTCTTCAGCTTCCTCGTGCTCTGCCGACCTTATAGGTTAAACAGTCGTTCTCCTGCACCTTTGTCTTCTTGCTTGCGACTATTCGGCTACATTGCTAGCAAGTGCAGGCGCAACATCGACTAGCTCGAGAGCCTGAGCGAGGTCAACTTTTCCTTGACCTTTAATCTGCAATTGCGACCATCTCCAGTAATTTGTTGTAAGTCTTCACACCATGGTGAAAATTTGCAGTTTAAATTTAGAGAAGAGGATTAAGGGATAAATAAATGGTAATGTGGTTACGAAGAAGGTGAATTTCAGTTTATTTAACGATGAAATAAAGGGTAAGATTGCAGCGGCAATCGTCGCAAGGTGTCAGAGTGGATTGGATTTAACCTGTGTTGGAACTCTTTATTTTATTAAGATTCTTGAACACCCAGTTTGAACTTGCCCTAATTTCTAAACGGCAAGGGGTGGAAACTCCCACTTGCTTGAGATATAGCAAAGTTCACTAATCTATAACCATAAATTAAATTACAAATTTGTGAGTTCCACAATTTACACATGTTTTCCCACAAGAGAAATAGGTAACATCAGATGACGTCCTGCATAAACTAAAAAAAAGGGTTCTACAAACTATGTCTAGGACCTAAAAGAATTTACATTATTCATGCATTATTCCTAGGCCGTGATTCCCCCCCCCCCCCCAAAAAAAAGGTTAGACACTCCTACGCTCTCCGACGGTGTTTCATCAAGATGAACCTGAACCTGCCACCACAAAATGTTAGAAAAACAAAGATCATAACCTATCACAATAGCATCTTTTGAAAAATTTGGCAAGATAATCCCTCTAGATTTTTACTCCAATCTCGAGCATTTACAACAATCCAACTCTTTCTTGACTCCCTTTAATATGCACACATTTCGCCGCTTCCTCCTCAAGAAGAATCCCTATTCTCCATATTTAATAATATTAGCATAACCTGCACGTTTGAAGCTTAACAAATAGCCAGTACAACATCTTCACACACACTCCTCATTCATAGCCAACATGCTTCCTAAATACACCAAACATAAGCTAGAAATTCACTTGGAAACTTAATTCCATAGCCTGCAGCTTAGTAATCTTCTCTTCTTCCCCGATGGGTTATTCACTCCATAACATATTAAAGTTAATAACGAAAATAACAACCCAACCTACAAAGATTAGCAACCAACATAGAAAAATGCCTGATAAACCTTACCAAAACTAAATCCACCTACATGTTGTTGAGAAGATCACTCATCGTGTAGCCCAATTCCGCCCCCTCTCGTACCTCCTACATACAAGAGTACTACAAATGTAGATAAATTCACAGCAAACCACTTGTTTAACAATTTTAACATTATAAATCTCTAAACTTGGGTTTTTTTATAAACCCGAACATTAAATCAAAACTTCTTAATTAACAACAAGCAGCGCACCTCTTCCTCTGTAAGCTCAACTCTTTGCCCTTTCTATTATCCTTGTCACAAACAGACAAAAACTTCAAACTTGAATTTAAAAAAAGTGACAAAAGATTAGGGTTCCCAATCCATTTCCCTTTCCCCTCTTTTGGACAAGCAAACTTAAAAACTACACATACGTTAAGGAAAAACGATTGATTTCAACCTTGCTTCAACTCCTCACGAATTTACCTTAAGGAATGATTAGGGTTCCCCACTTTTGTGCTGAACATCCTCATTCCAATAATGCTTCAGTCTCTATGCATTGACTACGAATTCATTCTCATTTGCTTCATTCTTAATCCAGATTGCTCCTCTTGGTTTTACCTGTGTGATGCGAAATGGTCTAGACCACTTGGATCTGAGCTTACCTGGGAACAAATGAAGTCTAGAGTTAAATAACAAAACTTACTGACCTACCTAGAAAACTCGAAGAGTCAGCTTACGATCATGCCATTTTTTTTTGTCTTTTCCTTGTATAATTTTGCATTTTCGTAGGAAAAATGTCTATGCTCTTCTAGATCAAGTAATTGTAACATTCGAACAGAACCTGCTTTCTGAAGATCAAGGTTTAGCTTTTTAATTGCCCAGAAAGCTTTGTGTTCTAATTCAACTGGAAAATGGCATGCTTTCCCATACACATCTTATAAGGTGACATGTTCAACGGTGTATTAAATGCAGTGCGATAAGCCCAAAACGAATCGTCCAATCGCAAAGACCAGTCTTTTCTGTTAGGTTCAACAACCTTCTTCAGGATACTCTTAATCTCACGGTTAGATATTTCAGCTTGGTCATTAGTCTACGGATGATAAGTAGTTGCAATGCGGTGCTTGATATTGACTTTTGTAGCACATGAGACATTGCCTTATTTATGAAATGCGTTCCTTCATCACTGATTAATGCCCGTCGGGTACCAAACCTTGTAAAAATATTCTTCTGAAGAAATTTTATAACTATCTTAGCATCGTTAATAGGTGTGGCAACTACTTCTACCCATTTTGACACGTAATAAACTGCGACCAGGATATATAAATTTTTGCGCGAAGGGAGAAATTGACCCATGAAATCGATCCCCAAACGTCGAATAATTCGACCTCTAAAATCGAAGTCATTGGCATTTCATCCCTTTTTCCTATGTTTCCTTTCCTTTGGCATTTATCGCATGTCTTCGCGTAGTGATGCACATCCTTAAATATGCTTGGCCAGAAATAGCTAGATTGAAAATTTTTTGCTGCAGTGCATATTCCTCCAAAATGTCCTCCATACGGCGATGCATGGCATGATTCCAGTATTGCATTCATCTCGTTTTCTTCTATGCATTAGCGTATCATTCCGCCTGCACATTTTCTATATAAAAATGATTCATCCGAGAAATAAAAATGAGATTCATGAAAGAACCGCTTAGCTTGTTGCCTATTTAAGTCTGCTGGAATGACATGGCTTGCTAGATAGTTGGCAATGTCTGCGAACAAATGGGCATTCCTTTTCTCGATAAGCTTGATCACAAACAGTTGTTCATCGTAAAATCTCTTGGATATCTTGAGCATGGTTGTATCCACTCATCTGTTCTTCAGTTTAGATATATAATCTGCTACGACGTTCTCACAACCCTTTTTTCCTTGATCTCAATGTCGAATTCTTGTTGCAGTAAAATCCATCTTATCAATCTTGGCTTAGTAGTCACTTTATTCATAAGATACTTTATTACCGCATGGTGAGTAAAAATGATCACTTTTGATCCTACTAAAAAAGAACGAAATTTCTTTAATGCATAGATTACTGCTAGAAGCTCTTTTTCTGTAGTTGTGTAGTTGATTTGTGCATCATTCAAAGTTCTGCTGGCATAGTAGATGGGATGGATCAGATTTTCTCCCTTTTGTCCAAGGATAGCTCCTATCGCATAGTCGCTGGCATTACACATGAGCTCGAAAGGCTTCTTCCAATTATTGGATATCATAATCAGAGCAGTAGTTAAGGCATTTTTTAGCTGCTTGAATGCGTCAAGCTGTGTTGGTCAAAATTGAAGGGTCTTTTAGCTTCTAAAATCTCATACATCGATTTCGTGATTTTTAAAAAATCCCTAATGCAACGTTCGTAGAAATCGGCGTGGCCTAAGAAACTGTGCACTCCTTTCACATTTTTAGTGGTTCCAAATTTTCTATTGCTTCAATCTTTGCTCGATCAACCTCCATTCCAGCCTTTGAAATTTTATGTTCTAGAACAATTCTTTCTCTGACTATGAAATGACATTTTTCCCAGTTAAGTACAAGATGCGTACTTCACAACGGTTTAACACTTTCTTCAAATTCGCTAAGCAATTGGAAAAAAATGTCTCCAAACATTGTGAAATCATCAATAAAAACTTTCATGATATCTTCAAGCATATTAAAAAAAAATTACATCATGCATCTTTGAAATGTTGCTGGGGCAATGCAGAGACCGAAAGGCATTCTCCTGAACGCGAATATTCATAAGAGCAGGTGAAAGTAGTTTTGTCCTGATCCTTGGGGTCAATGCTAATCTGGTTGTACCCTGAATATCCATCCAGAAAGCAATAATAATCCTTCCCTGCGATACGATCCACCATTTGATCTATGTAGGGCAATAGAAAGTGTTCCTTCTTAGTTGAATTGTTCAACTTCCTATAATCCATGCACACAAGCCATCCCGTCACTGTTCTTACTGGAACCAACTCATTCTTTTCATTTTGAATGATGGTGATGCCTCTTTTCTGCGGCACACATTGAATAGGACTCACCCATTGGCTGTCTGATATAGAATAAATCACCTCTGCATCTAGCCATTTTATGATTTCCTTCTTTACTACTTCCTTCATGGCGGGATTCAATTGTCTTTGATGTTCCACTAAAGTTTTGGCATTATCTTCTAGAATGATTTTATGCAAACAAAATGTAGGACTAATGCTAGTTATATCTTCCAAAGTCCATCCAATCGCCTTTATGTGTTGCTTGAGTAACTCTAGAAGAAGTTGCTCATGTTCTGGTGTCAGTTGCGATGATATGACGATTGGTAATATCTCTTTTTCTCCAAGATAGACATACTTCAAATGCGCAGGGAGAGGTTTTAATTCTAACATTGGAGGTTCTTCAATTGAGGGGCACTGAAGGGAATTATCTCTTGTTGCAACATCGTGCGCCTCGTAATAATGTAGTTCTTCGAACACTAAATACTCCCTATCTCGTTCTGTATTTCCTCTTCTTCCCTCTCGTGCTCGTTCATGTTCAACATCTTTCTACTTTGCTTGCTTTTGACTGCTTCATCCAGCATTACTTCAATCTAGCTAACATTGTAATTTTGTTCCGCATGAGTCTGCTTCATTGAGTCAAATATGTTGAACTGGATCTGCTGATCGTTCATTAGTAATGTAATTGTACTTTCGTACACATCTACTAGTGTTCGTTCCATTCTTAGAAAGGGTCTCTCTAAGATGATGGGAACTTCTAGATCTGCTTTGTAATCAAGAGTGATAAAATCCACTGGAAAGATGAACTTATCGACCTGAACAAGAATGTCTTCAATTTTTCCAACAAGTCGAATGATTAACCTGGCAGCAAGTTGAATTGTGACAGTCGTGGGCCTGGCTTCACCTATATTTTTTTTAGATTGATAGAGGCATAAGGTTGATACTGGCACCCAGATCACAAAATGCTCACTCAATGTGATGGTTACCAATCTTAACTAGAATAGCGAATTGACCAAGATCGACTTCTTTCATAGGGATTTTATTTTGGACAATCGCACTACATTCTTCATTTAATGCTACCACCTTGAATTCCTCAAATTTACTTTTCTCACTCAACGCATCCTTAAGGAATTTCATATAGTTTGGCATTTGTCACAACGCATCAACTAACAGAATGTTACTATGGAGTTACTTCAAAATGTCTATAAATTTTTCGAAGTGCAATTCGTTTCTATTCCTTCTGATCTTTTGAGGATATAACGGCGGAGGTGGTTAGTAAATAGGCAGTGGTTTAACCACTTCCATCACATTGCTTATTTTTATCGGTTCCTCATCTGCCCTCCTTGATGGTTCCTTTTCCATTGATGGTTCTATTGAGGGAAAGGTTCCTTGATATTTCCTAATTTCCTCGCTATCCATAAAAGGTTTTCCACTTCTTAATTCTATCCCATTAAATTACTCTTTGTCATTCCGTCTAGAGCCTTTCGTATCTGATGGTAATTGTCCTAGCGGTCTGTTATTTAGATCTATTGCGATTTATCCTAACTACAGTTTTAATGCTCGAAGAGTTGCTTATTGAGCCTTTAGTAAGGTTTGATGATTTGCCATCATTGCATCGCTCCTTCAGCGATAAATATGAGTGATGAGCTTGTTGTTGGTTGTTTCCAAATCCAGATTGCTGCGACATGTGCTGCTAATTGGCTTGGTTACCACTGCTATTCGGGCCTCTCCATGTAAAATTTGGGTGTTGCCTTGATCTAGCATTATACATTTTTTAATGACGGTTGTTCTAAGGTTGCGAATTCAAGTTTCCGATGTACATGACTGACTCTGGGATTTCACTACAAAGATCATATGCATGATCACCTCAATAGAGTGCACAGAAAGTGGAAGTTGATTGATCAACAACCGATGCACTCTGAACCATCTGTGACGCGGTCATTTGCATATTCTTAAAGGAGTTGGTAAGCGTTGCATAGCTGCTATCGCACTAAGCTCAATTTACCAGGTATTTGATCTTGGTTTCGTCCTTGAGTCAACTTAGGCCCAATAGTTTTCGCAGTTGTTTCAATAATTTTGTAAGCTTGATTGTACGTTTTCTCCATTAGGCATCCTCCTACAGTTACGTTAAGGATAGCCTTGTTCTGATCAGACAACCCATTGTAGCAATGTTCGATTTGAAGGGTATAAGAAAGCCCATGGTACGGACACTTTGCTATAAGCTCTTTGTACCATTCCCATGCCCCTTCTATGGTTTCATCGTCCTTTTGTCTAAAACTAGTGATCTCATGCCTAGAATTCATGCTTCTCGAAGTGGGGAAATATTTTGCTAGAAAACTTTCAACCACTTGCGTCCAAGTATAATCACTTGGCTATGTATTTATCCAGTGTCTGGCCTTATCTCTTAATGAATAAGGAAACAGAAACAGTCGAGTATCTTTTAAAGAGATATCGACTTCCTGGTTAGCATCACTGACAGTAGGAAGGTACGTAAATGTTGATACAGATCTTCCTTAGGAATGACCATTAAAAGTATCATTGACTTTAAGCATGTTATAAATGTTATTAGTCAGAACAGGCTGCCTACCTTCACCGTTAGGTTTAACCATACTTGGATATGCTACATGATTGAATAATTCTGCTTGTGTCCTCATGACTCTGTCCCTTTCATTTACTCCCTGGGCTGAGGGTAGATTGGTATCGTTATTCGCATCTGCTCCAGCTTCTGCACCTACTGCTACTATTTACGGTTCGATAACTCCAGCGATTTTGTGCTATCGGGTCCATCCTTCTTTGATTTCTCCTTCTATGTGCACGTATTCTCCTATGAAGGGTTCGCTTAGGTTCCAGATCAAATAAAGGAGTTGTGCTCATGCACAGTTCCGACTAGAATGTTAAAGCAAACGTCAAATAGAAGATATATATATATATTTTATATTCTAAACAACCTCGACTTAAAAACAAATTGACATAGTCTCCAGCAACGACGCCAAAAACTTGACTGTGAAAAATTGAGTTCCATCGTGTGCAATAGTCACACACTCGTGCAAACATATGCAGTCTACAGTAAGTAATAAGTAAATTATCGATCTCCACAGGGACTGTGATTTATTCAAAGAGATGTTGGAATTGAACAAAAATAAAAGCATAGATGTTAGAATTGAGCAGAAAAAAAACTTAACAGTAGTAAAATGGATTGAGAGAGATAAGGCTAAGCTAAAATACTCATGGAAAGCATTAGTAATGTGCTGCGAAGAAACATGCGATAAGGAATAACTAACATACTACGCCTTATAAACTTCCACTTCTGCGTTCGTTCGCATCAAGTCCGACTTCTGTTGCAACTCGATGTAATGATAACCCGACACTATGTTATGCAATAGTTATGCCTTTATTCCTAAACTTCGATTCAAAGAATTTAAGACTTAATTCTAACCTACTGAACATGCAACTAGACTTAGGTTATTTCCTCTTCCGATTTACAATCTATTAGTTTATGTGGATGGTCGATCGATATTTACTGTTTAGATTTGCTCCTAGTAAATATGCATCAGTTAAACCTTCCTATTTCTTCTTAACACATGCTACAACTACTCTACTTTTTCCTAGCGATGCCTTAAGGAAATTAGTTCATCATACAAACAAAGAACACAGAATGCAAAATGAAAAACATACTGAAAGGAAATTACTGAAAATAAAGAAAAGAATAAATTCTCACTTTCTAATCTTTCAGACTCTCTCTCTCTCTCGACCTATTACAGAGATCGTCTTTTATAAGCTTCTTTGTCAACTCTCGGAATATTCAAGAATAGGCACGAATCAATCAACGCCACATCTTTCCTTGTTTAAACTTGTCAATTGTGTTTTTATTTGTCTAAGGTAAGAATCTCTTAATTTCCGCAATCTGTCTCGTAGTGTCTGGTTAGTCAACTTCTTGCTTCTAATTAATTCTTTCCTTATTGTGCTTGTAGTGCTTTAGTATTTGTCTCTCTCGAGCATGTCTTGCTCGCATTCGCTCGTCTCAATTCTTAACTCTACAATGCTTTGCAAATGCAATTTCCTGCAAAAATAGTTAATCAGCATAAGCCTCTCTAAATATGCGTTAAGTGTGCTAATTCCTTCAATTTAAGCGTTATAATTCATATCTCGCAATTTATTCCCCTAATCCATAAGCATGAGCAAACTACATTTTTTTTTCTTTATTTTTACCTTGTTCGCATTGAATCTTATATAACAACTGCACACAATGATCCAAAATTATCTGAATTCTGATTCTATTGGAGAGTCATCATTAGCCACCCATTACAATTCCCTATAAAAAAGGGAGTTAGTTAAAGAGAGTTAATCATTTGATAAAAAGATATTTTAAAATTTAAATTCAACCATTTAAAAGTTTTGAAGGAAAAAAAAAAGTTAGTTAAAGGGAGTTATTTACTCGATGATTTAAGGAGTGAGGAATTGACATATTTTTAGAGTAATATAGTCATGTTTTTATTACTAATGAATAAAATTAAATGAGAGAAATAGTAGTATATGTCTATTTCTAATATACTTCTTTAGTGAATGTATACTTTATTTTTTAGTTTAAATTAATGTCTAAACTAAAAATCAGGGAAGTGAGATAAATAATTCGTCCCCATACTACCCTTATTTCATATTTTTGAATTAATTAAAAAAAAAAACATTGTTTCAAGTCATCATACCATGAATCAAGGGATAAACAACCACTATTTGATTTTTTTAAAAAAAAATTAAAAAAATCAATAAATTGTTTCAACCAATTATCTCATGAATCAAAGATAACGAACCACCATTTTTCACACATATTAGATCTCATCACGTTGTGCTCCCGGAGACATACATGCATGCCTCGAGGTAGCCTGACCTATCAGGGACCCACCAGGCTGTACTCGTGGAAACATACACAAATGTCTCGGGGTAGCTTAACCTGTGTCAGGGACCCACCACGCTTCCACTGCGCAACTCTGATAGCGTATCAACAGAGACATACCCAAATGCCCCGGGGGTAGCCTGGTCTACATCAGGGACCCGCCACGCTTCTGTTGTGTAACTCTAATAGCGTAACCGAAAAGCATACATAAATGTCAAATAAGTCACCCGACCCTATCGGGGAGGACCACCAATGATGGAGCCACACAGGATCTTTAAACCTTAGGTCAAGATAATGACACACGAGTCGTGTCCGCAAGGGCATACTCGAATGCCAATAAAGTCACCTGACCTTGTCAAGGAAAGCCACGAGTGATGGAAACTGCAAGGTCCCTAAACCTTGGGCTAGGGGCGCCATCTGCCAACCTTAGCATGCGGGGACCAACCTGCCTGCAGACAACATCCCTAAAATGCATTCAGGCTCATCGACAAGCATTCCTCCGTGCCTCCATTTGTCCCAGTGGCCTCTTCTAATAGTGTCGGGGTCAAGCAAGTCATGACCGGCTTCCCTTCCCAAGTATTGGGATGGGAAAACAAGTGGAACCATGCACAAAGAATATGAGGTTCCACAAGTATAAAGAAGAGATATAGCTAACACTAGAGTCACACGAGATCTAGCCAAGCCTAGGCGAGTGCAACCGCCCCACCCAAGGGTTGGTGCAACTAGCAACGTGCCCTCAACAACTAAGGAACTTATTGTTCTACACACAATGTGACACGTTAATGAGATCCGACCCCTTGGTCGGATGTAAGAGTCAACCTGTAGGTTAGTACAGCCCAACCATGTGTCTTGAGGTAAAGAGGATCCATATCCTCGCTCGATTCCTAAGGGGCACTAGCAAGTCACATCAATAACAAGGTATTGATCACATAACACAAGTTCTAATAAGGGTGAGCTAGCTACTCCTCTAAGTGGTTAACGCGATAACTGAGCCTAGTTATTCTAATGCGAAACATAAACAATTTAAACTAGCTATCACGATAACCGATCGCTACCCCTAGGCAACAAAACAGAGAACTAAGCATATAATCATTGCAGCACGCATATAGTCAACAAAGATGGAACAAACAACATCAAAATATGCATTATTCCATTCGTTAGCTATCTAACACATTAGAGGTATTTTAGTCACAATCACTACATGCATTACCCTAGGCAACTCAGTCAACCGATTAATTAAATAGATAAATAGTTCATCACGTATGCAAGCAAAAGGTACGATTCAGGGAATGACGATGCGATCACATGGGCACAACAAATAGAGACTTCACAGTTTATGAGCTACACTATAATTCCATGTTAACACGGGTATGATCAGTTCAATCAATGAGTTACAACACCAACACAAACAGGTGACAAGTCATTCAACATCCATTTCTCGTAAAACCTAACAAGTCACTATTTACATGCTTTTAAGCCACAAACCCAGATTATAATGAAGCTCCTTACCTTCCCAAAATTCTCGACTGAACCACCATGCTGAACCACGACCTAAACGACGAGTTCTTGAGAGCACTTAAACATAGGATCAATGATAGAAATTAATGAAATGGACAAACGAAGCACAACGAACCAAAACGGAGCTCGCCACATGTATGATATGAGAAAATAAGCTGGCAATGCGTCGCTGGAGTGCGACAATGGTAGCCCGTGGCTGGCTGGTAGCGACACATCACCATAGAAATTTACGAAACTTACCTCTTTTTCTTCGTCTCATCATTCTAAGTACGGATTTGGTCTAAGAATTGCAAACGGGCCTCTCTAGCTCTATCAATGTAAGAAAGAAGAAGCAGATCTAAAGCTTAACTAGCCAAAAAACATGGGAGAAAACAAAGCTTGAAGAAGAGAAGGCTTACCCACGGGTCTTAAGGTGAGAAGGGAAGACAAAGGACCCCACGATCAGATCCAACTGCAAGAGAAATGAGCTTGAGCTAGCCACAACAACACGAGCACTACTCAAAATGGAAAAGCTTGCCTGCAGCTGTAGTCAGAAATGGAGAAGGCGAGGCTGGACGGCTACGACTTGGCGAGGCGATGCTAGACGGAGCTGGCTGGAAAACTCACCGGTCTAGGGTGCGACATGGAGTAATCGAAACAGAGGGGAGGAGACACGAGTGAGAAATCCTCGTGAAACGCGATCCCTCCCTCAATGGGTGACATGTGTTGTCGATCGAACGACAGTAAGGCAGAGGTCAAACGGACGATTGGGATTGAATAGGAGGGGTTGAGATGATAGAAACATGCGTACAGAAAAAAGAGGGAAAAGGCTATTATGTGGCGGCGGTAGATTCAAGGAGAAAGGGAGCAAAAAATGACCATTTATTATATATAAAAACCTTTTTCTCTTTTTTTTGTCATATAAACCCTAAAGGATTTTAAAGTGATTTTAAGGCCAACTAAAAATGTGCATTTGCTCTTAAAGTTTAAATTCTTCAAATTAAACCCATATAAGAAGGTTAACATTTATTTAAAACCAAAAAAAACTTAATCAACCAATATTATTTTAGAGCTTGGAAAAATAAACCAAACTTGAGGATTTTAAAATAGTTTCAAATACTAAATTTCAATAAAAGCATAAATTTACCAAGACATAACTAGGGTGTTACAAAATATATCTTTACAATAATTATTGAAAAGTTAATTATTTTTAGGACTACTTTTCTCAAAATTATTCCAAACCAGCTTGGAATTATTAACTACACAGGCAATAGAATTTCATGGCGTGGTCAGTAGCGAATTTGACCAGGGGAGATAGTAACAATTTTTTTCTTTTTGAGGAAATAATCATGGTATGTCGACTCATCATCTTCATTTAATTTCATGTCTACTTCATAGTGAGAGAGAATTTTACTCCTCATAGTGTCCTTTCTTTTGCACTATTTATCCTTCAAAAGAATCAATATTTTTTATAAAAAAATCCATAAAACAGTGACCTCTTTCCCATAACTACCTTTATATTTTTATTATTTTTATTGTGAATATCTTATATTTTTTTTAATGCGAACTCAATTTAAGTTTGAAAAAATCAAATTTTAAACTAACCACTATATCTTCTATTTTAATTGCTAATTCAAATTAAATTTTAAAAAATATCAACAGAGCCAAATAAATTGAAAATTAATTTATTTTGAAGAACGATTCTTGTTTGCCGAACCACACCCACTGCACCATTTGAAGATCGGAATTCCATGTAATCCTCCTCAACGTCGCCCCCACACTTTCACCTCCACAGTTGAAGATCACAATTACAGGATCTCCCCAATCCACACATACATATTCCTAAATTTCATATCACAAGGTTTTTTATTGCTCAACAATGAAGGTCATGCCCATCATGGTCGTCTTTAATGGAGTATGAGATGAAAATAATACCTACACCAATGAAAATCCAATTGATTTTCTTTTACGATTCAAAATATTAAAATTCGAGCCCAATTCCAAAACAAGCATAAACACACACGACATTTGTTCGTGAACGATAATCAAAGTTACTCGATTTCTTGTTGGGAGAAGTCTCTGTCGGTTGGCAGAAATCAGAAATGTCAGTGGTGTGGAAGAGGACGAAACTCAGCCACGCTAGTGAGGAAGCCGCCTCTAATTGTGTGGAAGAGGACGGAACTCATACACGCCAGTGGATGTAGTCAGACATGCTTCTTTGAAAGGGAGATGGCTCGCCTCTTATGGTGTGGAAGAGGACAGAACTCAGACACGTTGATGGATGTAGTCAAATGTGCTCCTTCGGGGGGAGATTGATGAATTTTTATCTTTTTTCCTTTGGGGTTTCACAAGGACATCGAACGATCCTCAACACTAAAAAATTGTGAATCTCTACACCATCGAATAATCATTATCGGTGTGCAATGCAAGGTATGCATTTAATTGTTCTAAATTTTTTTTTAATCTAATTTAAAAAATCCAACCATCATCCAAGGCAACTTTATGTATACATATGTAAACGGCTAGAAGGACACTTGGGGATTTCGAAAGTTGTTTAAATTTCTTATTTTTTATCTTCAATGTATTTTTTCACCCGTATATTTTAAATCTAAACGTTAAAATTTTAAATTTTTTTGAATTAGATTCTAAAAGAGTTATTAGTGTCTATTTATAATGGGATACCAAACGAATTAAAAAAAAAAAAAAAACAAATGCACAAAAAGAGTACCATTGTCATTTACAATATACTCATTTAATTAGATAATTAGATAATTTTAGATTTTGACATAAATTTAATCTAGCAAGAAGTGTGAACATTTGATTATTATTTTCTCTAAGAATAGACATTTACCTAATTAGCCATTTGCCAAATTTATGATAGAACCTAATGCGGCTCATAAACTTTGTGTTGGACTCTAATCATAGTATACCGAGCCCAATGGGCTAATTTAATGGATTTATTAAATTGAGGGTAACCGTACTAAATGGCTAAAATTTCAAAAATTATTTAGTAAATTGCTAAACTTTTCAAGACTAAATGTCTAAAACGATTTTCATGGAGGAGAATTAAAATTTTACTTACCTAAATTACTCATAATTCATAATTATATTTTCAAACAAATAATTCAACATTTTAGGATCAAATATACATGATATCCATAATTCAAAGAAAATCTTCCTCACATTTTAATCAAATTTAATTTTTAAATTTAAAAAAAACGTACATATTGTTATGAATGGTTAGATATCCAATGCATAACTCCATAACCCCATGATTTACCATGTCCCTCCATAAATCACATAAGTTATATTGAGTTACATCTTGTATGTATTAAGTTACCTTTGTAACATACTTCATTGTAAATCCTATAAAGTATGGAGCCTTTGAATAACAACTCAACAATAGAGAACAACTCACTCTTCTTTCTATTTTGTTCTTGGTTATTTTATAACACATTATCAACACAAGTCTCTACCACCTTGTTTGCTACAGATAAATTCCTTACTTATTTTTATGATTTGTGCTAGAGCGTTTTATGCGTACGATGTATATGAGTTCAACAACTCGCATATATACATTAAACATATTTTGATTGTTAATATTTTTTATTTTGTTGTAGCACAGATGTTGCTCTTAATTTTATATGCTATCATATTTGTTGCATGATCTTATGTTGCTTTTGATTTTATATGATATGCTCAAAATGTTAACTATTTGGCATAGTTGTAAAATTGAATTCTTTCTATTGTCTACAACTTATCACATGTATATATTGAACTTGAAATTATGTAGTTCAAATAACAAATTCGAATGTGTTCATTCTTATTATATATGTGATAAGTTTCAATTTTTATGAGCATATAGAGCTTAATGGTTAAATCAATTGTAGCTCATGGAGGTATTTGATGTTGCAATCTACTTATCTATCTAATTCTCTAAATCAACCATATGTGGATTGTTTTTTCTTAGAATTTTGAATCTTAAGTATCTTGTCAATAAAGCAAAGATATAACTTAATTGATATGAAATATGAGTTTGTGAAGGAGAGGTTATGAGTGTAAATCCCTTACACCCCCAAATAAATTTGGTTGAATAATAAAAAGCTTATTTGTTTTTACTAGTACCCATTCTAGTTTTGATTCTTGATGATACATGCTTTAAATTATTTTATTACAGGAAAAATGTTTGTTTAATTGAAATATCATCATATAAGGTTAACACAACATACATTTGAATTATTTATAGCTTTTGTATCCATGATGTGATATGGATTAGAATGTTTTCTAATAATATTAAGATGTCTTTATAATAAGATTAAGGCAATCTTTAAGTATTCAAATGATATGATGATTTTGACATAATAAGAAAGAATATATCATCAACTCTATTTATGGATGGTTCTATCTAGGTTGATGTATTTAAGATGAGCAAAAGAAAACACCTCTATTTGGAAACTAATATAAAAGTTAAATTAGTTAAATTTATGTGTTATGTGTTTTGTAGTAATTAAATTTCTTGAAAGAAGTTATTTGATAGCTTTTTCATTTTGTATATGGAGAGCATGTTTATGTATATATTAATAACATGCATTATATACATAACACTAAAAGGTAGAAAGAATTTTCTACATCAACAATGTTTAAGTGCATAATGTTAATAAGTGCTCATTTTGATTGAATGCACCAGAAGTTACATTATTTCAAATCGAGAATTGCTCATTTTGATTAGATGCACATAGAGTTGCATATTTTTTAATCAAGAAGTGCTCACTTGATATATAGACTTATAAGTGCACATCGTGAATCAATAAGTGATTCTAAAATAATGAATATATTTCAAAGGAGATATATTTTCTTTCTTTCATAGATAAAATATGTTCAACTTTGAGCAATATTAAGGAAGAAGTTATAAATATTGTGATGAGAAATCACATCTTCTTAAGATTGAATCAAACAAATGAGTATTGGATAAGACAATCATTGTAACGACCCGACCCAAATCAAGGTCTGAACCTAAGTCCTTAACTCTAAATGCATGAAAACGACGTTCGACATTAG